>MDKI01248204.1:0-29748 GCA_005239505.1 Nicotiana paniculata
TTCCTATATTACTTGTCGACCACGTACACTTGCGTGTGCATTGGGAAATCAACCAACACTCCCCTTCCCTGTCTGTTTATTTCATGTATCTGGCCAACTCAAATGTTTTGCCTATCTGCTTCTGTGATAAGTACTAGTGTAAATATTTAAATTCACTAGACTTTAATTTATTTGAACTATGTGTTTGAACATGAATTATGTATGTCTTCTTGGTGCAGTTCTGCCTGCAACTCTATGTTCTCAATCCTATTTCTTCTTAAATCCAATTGTTTTAAATCATGCCCCTTCTCCCTTTTATGTACTGATTTTATAAACCCCCACTCCAAGTCATTTAGGTTCCCAACCACTCCAGTGTGAGCACTGCCTAGGGTCCACTTCAGACTCCTTTGAACTCTGATACACTGGGGATTGGTTTTCCAATCTCTTGAACTATCTTCTGAATGTGGTTCTGGTGTGAGCATTGCCTTGGGTACCTTGAGGCCCTTGGGAACTTTGACACACCGGAAACCTGGTTCTAATGTGCTATGAATCCCTATGTTGTGCTTCAAAGTGGTTATGGTTGGAAGGCCTGGTTCCCGTGTTTATTTGGGCCTATGAAGGCTCTCTATAGAGTAAATATTACCATTATGTAATTCATTTGATATTCTGGGTTGTAATAACTCTGTAATAACAGATTTGGAGATATTTAGTGAAGCTGGGAGGGTTTTACTTATATCTTTTGTTAAAATTGGATAGACGATCATTTTTTATTCTGTATGTTATATTTTCATACTAGAGATCCTACTTATAGGACTTTCGTTTAATTCTGTATATTAGAAATCCTGTTCATAGGATCTATACATGTTTTCAACAAATGTGCATTAGCAATCATTCTTATAGGACCTTGTTGTTTGAACTAATTATCCTTCCTAGCAATCTGTTTAATTTTTGCCCATATACAGTTAATAGATATCATGCCTATAGGACTAAAAATCAGTTTCAAACTTAGAAAATCCTGCATATAGGATTAAATCAATCCTGAATTTAGAAATCATGACCATAAGTTTTAAGTCAATTCAAACTTAGAAATCATGTCTATAAGGTTTAAGTCAATTCAGCATTTGGAAATTATGCCTATAGGATTTAAAAAGGAATAAAACCTATCTTTATAAGTTAAAATCAGCGCTACACTTTGAAATCATGTCTATAGGTCTATAATCAACAAGCTTGTAGAAATCATGCCTACAGGATTTTGTCGATCTATTCTGAATTCAATCGCTATTATCAGTCACTTAGGCAATATATCTGTAGGACTTAATAATGATTTTGGTTTATAATTGTGACATATTACTGCCTGAAGTGCCCAGATTCATGCTAATAAAATTAGTAGGCAAACAAATAGGTCTTAATTCTCGCCTTAACAAAACTGTCTCTGCACTATGTTTTCTCACATAGATATCCTGCCTATAGGATCCCAAACTAAATAAAGTTTGCTAATTCAATTGCGTGCTTTTGTTGTCTATATGTGGAGGCCAATGTGAGCCCATACTTGTTCTTTATTTGGAAGTCCTATTTGTTTTTGTTTGTCGCCTAGATTTCACATTTTTAAGTGATATAGGTTGGTCTAGAACTATCCCAAATAGAGGTTCTAATACCTCCAGGGCCATAATTAAAGGACGGGTAGTGCACGCATAAGGAACGAGCTAAAAACTACTAGAACGCTTAAGTAAAAACTTAAAGATAGTAATGGGATAGTAAGGAGATGATCGTCTGTGCGTTAATGCTATGAGTAACACCCCGACCTAAGGGAGTTACAAAGTATTGCATGGAATGATCTTGTAGGCTAAAAACTTAGGACCCCCCCCCCCCAATACTCCTGTTTAAAATAAATTGAATATGGTATGTGTCCAAATTGTTTTTCCTACCTTTTTAAACTAATTCGCTTAATTTATTTTTGGTCGGGACCCACCGTTGTGGACCTCATGGGGTGCCTAACACCTTCCCCTCAAGGTAATTTAAGCCCATACCCGATATCTGGTGATGTAAAATGGTTGTATGAGTTAATTGCTCTAGGTGCCCTAACACACCTTAATCCATTAGGTGGCGACTCTTCCAATTCCTTAAACCCATCCCAAAAAGAGGAGTTGTCCCAAAAAATGTCGAAACGTGATTTCTTGAGGAAAAGGGTGCGCAACAGTGATCACAGGTATTATTTCTGTCTGCGGTAGGGATGCTTCAGTACTATTTGATCCAGGTAGCTCGTCCCGACCAGCAGAACTATAATGAAATACAATTGGTGCCCCTATGTAACACATCAAAACATACATGTGTGATAATACCTGGCACATCGACCTCCGGTCTCTGGCCTCCGGCCTACTATATGCAACACATCAATGGGTTGGATCGGGTCGGGCCTCCCCCTCTTAAGCGCCCTCTACTCACCTGAATACCCTGCTACCCCACACCTGCCTGAATCCTGGGACTATCTCTCACCCTGTGGCTAATATCTCCACACTGAAAACAATCTCGTTGCTGTCAAGGCTGTGGAAAAACACATAATACGAACCCCCTGAGACCCATGAGTACCTGAAATCCCATGCGAAGCTGGTAATGCAAACTAAACTGGTTGACCCACAAAACTTCTATCGTGTCGTACCTTGCCTCCATAATACAGACCAGTATATTCCCCCGATCTACGAGGCCTCATTGCCTCCCTGAACTCTCTCTCTGATCTTGTATGACCTCTCACTCCCGATCCCACATGCTCTCTAACCGGGGAGCGATCCCCACTACCTGCTAAAACGAGGCATCCTACTCTAACTCTCGAGTCCCACTGAACCGAATATCATGTCTGAATCTCTCAAAACTCTACGGACTCATATCCTAACTGAAACAATCAAACGAGGTGTATTTCTGGCCAACTCACTAAATCTAACAGCATACTCCAATAGTGACATAGCGCCTTGACGCAACTGCTCAAACTCCGCATGCCGTACATCCCGAAGGAACTGAGGTGCAACCTCCCTCAAAGCATCTCCGAAAGACTGAATACATGCTAGTGAAGCTAACTCGGCCAGGTCACCCCAACTCATATTCCTCCACCACTGATCCACCCACTACTCTGAACCTGAGACGTGACAAAGCAATCCCACTCGTCTCCACATTACCCAAAGTACGAAGAATATAGTGGCACTCCTCTAGGAAACCCTGGGCACCATCTGCCACCAATCCACTGAAAGATAGAAGGGTGGTACTTCTTGTACCTCCTCAAGTCTAAGGTATTCTTCCTCCGATGCTACTGCCCTAACCACGGGCTAAATTGAAACCACATGCCGTGCTTCCATAACAACTGGAACCTGACCAATATGATCTCGCTACTCTGGAGTGTAGACAGTGGGAGTCTGAACTCCTCCCTTGATCTGTGAAGCAACTGGTGCACTAGAATCAACCCTGCCTGGGTCAATATACCACTTATACTCAAAACTGCGCTCAGGTCTCCTAAAGTTCGGGGTAGCAACAGGCACCCGCAGTACCTGTCCCCAAACTAGAACTACTAGCGACTCCTCAACGACTGCTCTGGTAGGCATCTTAACTGCGGCACTTGCTCCTCGTTGGCCTCTGTCTCTGACCCTTGAGTCATTTGCTTCAAGGTAACATCATCAGGAATCGCCGTTCGTGTCCTCACCATCGGTGAGAGAATGGAATGATAATTTTCAAACTTCAAGATCAATAAACTCGCACGATAGGAATGAAGGAAGTGAAATTGTCCTAATAGTTCTGTAGCCTCTCGAAGATAAGTACAGACGTCCCCGTACCGATCCGCAAGACTCTACTAAACTCGCTTATGACTCGTAGCACTTATGAACCTAGATCTATGATACCAACTTGTCACGACCCAATTTTCCTCCGTTGGGTATCATGATGGCACCTAGCCTTAGGGACTAGGTAAGCCCAGCAGTTACTGAATATCAACAATAAATAAAGGAAAACTAGCAGTCTTGATATAGAATCTCAACAGAATGTACAAACTTCCCCAAAACCGGTAGTACAAGTCATAAGCTCTACGAATCTTCTACAACTTCTAAGTACAACTGTTTGGAAATAGATACATCAGTGTATGAATAATAAATACAAAGAAGGTGACTCCGACGCCTGCGAACGCCGCAACAGGTTACCTTGAGTCTCCTCGGCAATCGTCCACACAGCTACTACAATATGAACCTGGATCTGCACACAAAAATGTGCAGAAGTGTAGTATGAGCACACCACAGCGGTGCCCAGTAAGTATCAAGACTAACCTCGGTGGAGTAGTGACGAGGACTAGTCAAGACACCACTGGTCTACAAGATAAATAACATGAATGTAGAAATGATCGAACATTACATCTATCTAAGACTTCACGGAATAATTTACAGCAACGACAATATAAAGAGGAAGGAAATTATAGAAATCAATCACGAAATAGCACAAAAATACCCAGAAAGATGGACAACAAAACAAGCCAAACCAAAAGGAAACACAATACAATAGAGAACACCAATAACTCAACTCTACATCGGTTTGTTCACATCGGGCCTTAGCCACTAAAATCCATAAACTGGTGGAAATCTTTAAACAACAGTTCATATGAAAAACTTTTGCAAATAAAATCATTTTTGTATGGAAGAGTTTCCTTTGAAAACATATTTTCTCCAAAAGTAGATATAAGTATATTTAATAGAGAGAATTACGTAAAACATAGTTTCTTTCACAATACAAAACTTCTCAAAGATGCTTTCCCTATAAATGACTCCAAATATCATTTTAGGCAAGACTAGTGCTTTTCAAATATACCTTCGATGTATAAGTCATTCAAATATAATCATTTCAAACCATTGCTTTTTCAATGATACTTTTCAATAAAATCCCTTGATCAAAATCTCCTCAAGATCTATCCACCGGAACTCAGTCCGTAACTCAGAAATTTCCAGGCAGTACAGGAGGAATATCAAATCTTGCCACGAAATGCAATAAGAGATCAGTAGGAATATCCAAATTTAGAACAACGGATGAGAATGCAAAGACAAGTGCACGGCATCACCCTTCGTGCTTTTACTCTCATCCTCACCAAAACAAGTGCACGGCATCACCCTTCGTGCTTTACTCTCATCCTCACCAAAACAAGTGCACGGCATCACCCTTCGTGCTTTACTCTCATCCTCACCAAAACAAGTGCATGGAATCAGCCTTCATGCTTTACTCTCATAAGATGGCACGGAATTATCCTTCGTGCTTTAATATCATAACATGGCACGACATTATCCTTCGTGCTTTAATATCATAACATGGCACGACATCACCTTCGTGCTTTTACACTCTCATCCTCACAATACACGGCATTACCCTTCATTTTTTACACTCTTCCTCACCCAAACAATATCAGGAACAATAGTTTGGTAAGGAAAAACCAACAATATGACCCATAAATCACCACATCCCGGCAAAGGAGTCAACAATACAAACAATATCATTAACAGCATAAACAGTAATAGAAACCATCACATCCTGGCAAGGGAGTCAACAATACAAACCATATCATTAACAGCATAAACAGCAATAGAAACCACCACATCCCGGCAAGGGAGTCAACAATACAAACCATATCATTAACAACATAAACATTAATAGAAACCATCACATCCCGGCAAGGGAGTCAACAATACAAACCATATCATTAACAGCATAAACAGCAATAGAAACCACCACATCCCGGCAAGGGAGACAACAATACAAACCATATCATTAACAACATAAACATTAATAGAAACCATCACATCCCGGCAAGGGAGTCAACAATACAAACCATATCATTAACAGCATAAACAGTAATAGAAACCATCACCCGACAAGGGAGTCAACAATACAAACCATATCATTAACAGAATAAACAGTACAGAAACCATAACATCCCAGCAAGGGAAACAACTATAACCAATCTCACCTAAACATTTAACTTCACGGAATAACACTCAGCTTAACCAAAGGCCCAGTAATAGGCAACATCAAGGAAATACCAACAACATAAATGTTTAACAATTAGACCTAAGTGGCACTTAAAGAAATAGTCATATAAATCACAATGTAAGACTCACGGGCATGCTTGACTCCAACGAATAGATGTTTCAACTACGACTAGTCAACTATAAGGCTAGATGACACTAATTATAGTCAATTAGGCAACCTAGGAAGAAAATTTAGCATGATGATAAGAGAAGTAGAATATTCAGTTAAGTCAAGTAAGGTCAAATAGCCAACGAAGGAATCCAAAAACAGATAATTCTAATTTAAACAGGAATGGATAAAATTACAACCAAGGATTCAAATGTAACAATTATAAATCATACACAGGTAATATAAGAACCTACGAATCCTAAAAGGCCAATCTAATTGCAAATAAATCCGAATACATACCCGTCACATCGCATACTCGGACTACAATCAACATGAAAGACTCAATCCTAAGAGGTAGTTCCCCCACACAAGGTTAGGCAAGATACTTACCACAAAGACGACAACTCGGTACTTAAAAATAGACTTCTCGGGCGGAAAGACCTCTGGATGGCTCACAATCAACTAAAACAACTTTAAAATACACATACAACGTATAAGGAACTATTCTGAATAATAAAGTCTCAATCTTTACAAAATTATAAAAATCGACCCAAAAGTCGACCCCCCGAGCCCGCACCTCGGAACCCGACAAATTTATAAATTCTGATTACCCATTCCCCCACGAGCCCGAATATATAATTTATTTTGAAATCCGACCCCAAAACAAGGTCAAATTCCCAAATAATCAAAAAGCCCTAACTATACCCCAAACCCTAATTTCTACCTTCGATTTCATGATTTTAGGCCTAGAATCTAATAGAATGTTGATGAAAATGGAAGAAAATGGAGTTAAGAACACTTACCTATGAAGCTATGGAGGAAAAGCTCTTCAAAAATCGCCTAAGGGGTGTGGGGAAGAAGGAGGGTTGTGAAATATGGTGAAAATCCCGTAAGAATTCTGTTTTGGGTCTTTAAAAAAATCACTGAGCAAGTACCCTATGTGTTCGCGACCCCTTGGCTGCGTTCGCACAGTGTTAGCAAGACTGACCAATGCGTTCGCGTGCTAAGGGCCGCGTTCGCACAGGCCTAGCACTACCCAGAACCCCTCTATGCATGTGCGTTCGCGTCTCTAGCCCCGCGTTCGCACTTGTTATAGTGCGTTCGCATTGAATAAATTTAACCCTGACCCCCTGACCCCACTTTACCCTGTGCGTTCGCACTCCCTTGGGTGCGTTCGCATAGGGTATTTACCTGTACACCAGAAAACAGCAATTACACCAGATTGTCTAAGGAAATTTGAACTCCGACGCCTACCCGAAACTCACCTGAGCCCTCGGGGTTCAAAACCAAATACACACACAACCTCATAAACATCCTATAGACTTATTCAAGTAATTAAACCACCCAAATAACATCATAAACATCGAATTGAACCTCAAAATCTATAGAAATTCTCAAAAACTTCATAAACTTCAAATTTTTTTCCATCTTTGATCCGAAACACGTCAAATCAAGTCCGTTTCTTACCAAATTTCACAGATAACACATAATAATCATATTGAACCTGTTCCGGGCTCTGAAACTATAATACGGACCCGATAACACAGGTTTCACATCAAATTTCATTTTCAAAAGCCTTTATATTTTTCAGAAAATAATTTTCTTTAAAAATTCATTTCTCGGACTTGGGTCTAGGAATTTGATTCCGGGCATACGCCCCAGTCCCATATTTTCCTACGAACCCTCCGGGACCGTCAAATCACGGGTACGGGTCCGTTTACCGAAAACATTGACCGAAGTCCACTTTATTCAAATTTCTAACACAAAAATTATCATTTTATCAGTTCTCACATAAAGGCTTCTCGGCTACACGCTCGAGCTGTGCACGCAAATCAAAGTTAAATAGAAGGAGGTTTTCACGACCTTGGAACATAGAATTAGCTAGAAATATACGGGATGACCTTTTGAGTCATCACCGTGCATCTGGATATCCGTCTGGCGTGCATACTTGATCCTGATTCGAGACCACACGATGAGCTTCCCTTCCAAGCCATTCAGCAGCAACCAGAGTCTCTCTTTTGATTAATTTTCTGTCTATTCTGTTTCAAATAGTAGAGTAGAAATATTTTATATATTCTAATAGTAGCCCACATACTTGTGATACCAGATCTTGGCACCCACTAGTAGACTTGTGATTTTGGTTTCATTCCTACGGTCATAATTTCATTTAGCTGCTTTCATTTAATTATTTTAAATCTATTTATTACTAAATCTATTAATTGAGGAAAATTATTTACTTGGAAAACTTATTAAAATGGGAAATCACTAGATTGTTCACTGTTGTCTTTCCTAGAAACGGTGTTGGGTGCCATCACGACCTAAAATGTAATTGGGTCGTGACAACATGGTATCAGAGCACTAGGTCCATGTAGGTCTCACAAATTATGGGCAGGCCTAATAGTGTCTTGCGGATCAGTGCGGATACATCTGTACTTATCTTCGAGAGGCTATAAGGTCTTAGGAAAATACTCTTTATTCATCTCTTATCGTGCAGTTGATGGTGTACTAAGTTTCTTCCTCTGATTCCCTCACAGATGGTGAGAGAGCGCGTGGCAGACGTTCCTGAACCGGGAGAGGTTGCTCCTCTAGTTGTTAGAGGCTGAGGTAGAGGCCGGGGGAGGGCACCGACCTGAGATAGGGGAAGAGGACGTCCCAGAATTGCCCAAGTTGCACCACTAGTGGATCCAGTGAAGGATCCCGTAGTTGAGAAGCAGGGTGAGGTTCCCGCAGTAGAGCTAGCTCCGGTCGAATTCATGACAGCACCAGGCTTTCAGAAGGTCATGGGTCGTATGCTACGGTTCATGGATTCTATGAACCAAGCTGGTTTATTTCTAGCAGACCCAGCCACATCTCAGGCGGGAGGGGGAGCACAGACCCCTACTGCCTAGGCTCCTAGGCATGGAGTTGTTATATATCAGACCCCGGGCACACTACCTGTGAGCAGAGCCCAGCCAGTTGCAGCAGCCTAGACCAGACGTGACCGGCGAGCTGTAGAAGCTGCTGGATAAATGGACCAGGCTTTATCCTCCTGTCTTCTGGGGTGAGAGACATGAGGATCCACAGGGCTTCAATGATAGGTGCGGCGACAGACTACACAACATGAGTATATTGGAGTCTCACAGGGTGGATTTCACTACCTTTCAACTAGAGGGCAGGGCCCGTAGGTGGTGGAAGTCTAATATTCTTGGCAGACCAACATGTTTTCCCTCCATGACTTAGGACCAGTTCACACGCCTATTCTTGGACAGGTATATTTCACCCTCTTAGAGGGAAGAGTTGCGGTTCCAGTTTGAGCAGCTCCAGTAGGGTCAGATGTTACTGACTGATTATGAGGCGAGGTTCTCTGATCTGTCTCGCCATGCACTTATGATACTTCCTACTGAGGCGGAGCGAGTGCGGAAGTTTGTTGTGGGGTTGCACTCAGGTATTCAGGCTACTATGGCCTAGGAGGTGGAGATGGGGACTTCCTACCAACTAGTAGTGAAGATTTCTAGGAGGATTGAGGTTTATCATCAGAGAGGTAGAGAGCAGATACAGTAGGACAAGAGGGTCTGTTATTCCGAGGAGTTTAGAGGTTCCCCAGCTGGGGGAAGAGGTCAGTTCAGAAGGGGTCAGCCCAGTAGTTCCACATATCCAGCACCGCCGTCTCCACGGGGTGATCCAGCGCGATCCTATTTCAGTGTTATGTTAGAGAGTTCATACCGCCTACCAGCTATTCAGAGTTTTTCCAGTGGGTACTCAGGCCATCAGAGTTCTTCCGGTGTCTATTTCAGTTCCATGCCAGAGAGTTCATACCGCCCACCAGCCATTCAAGGTTCTTACTGTGGGTATTCAGGCCATCAGGGTCAGACCTCAGGGTAGCATATCACAGCACCGGGAGGTTGTTTTCAGTGCGAAGATCTCAGTCATGTGCGGAGATTTTGCCCAGGCTTTAGGGCAAGGAAGCGCAGCAGAGCCAGTAGCTCATGATTGTAGCACCAGCTATCCAACCAGCCGTCTGGCCGCCCAGAGGCGGAGGGAAGGTGGTTAGGGGCCATCCTAGAGGTGGAGGGCATCTAGGTGGCGCTCCAGCCAGGTTCTATGCTTTTCTAGCCAGATGAGATGTAGTGGCCTTAGATGTCGTGATCACAGGTATTATTTCTGTCTACGGTAGGGATTCTTCAGTACTATTTGATCCAGGGTCTACCTATTCATATGTGTCATCTTTGTTTTCTCATTTCCTGGATATTCCTCGTGAGTCCTTGGGTACTCCTGTTTATGTGGCGATTCTGTTGTTGTGGATCGGATCTATTGATCCTATGTGGTCACATTCTATGGATACGAGACTAGAGCGGATCTTCTATTGCTTGATATGACTAACTTCGAGGTCATCCTGGGCATGGAATGGCTATCCCCATATCACGCCATCCTTGATTTCCATGCCAAGACTGTTACATTAGCGATGCCAGAGTTTCCTAGATTGGAGTGAAAGAGTTCGTCTATCAGTACATCTAGTTGGTTTATCTCTTTTATGAAGGCTCGACACATGGTCGAGAAGGGTTGTTTGGCTTATCTAGCCTATTTTCGAGATACTACCGCAGATCTCCGACGATTGGTTCAATACCAGGAGTCTGGGAGTTCTCTGATATGTTTCCTTATGACCTTCCAGGCATGCCACCAGATTGTGATATCGATTTCTGTATTGACTTGGCTCCAGTTACCCAGCCTATATCTATCCCACTGTACCCTATGGCTCCAAAAGAGTTGAAGGATTTTAAGGATCAGCTTGAGGAGTTTCTAGAAAAGGGATTCGTCAGACCAAGTGTATCACCTTGGGGTGCACCGGTGCTATTTATGAAGAAGAAAGATGGGACTATGCGGATGTGAATTGATTACCGCCAATTGAACAAAGTCACCATTAAGAACAAGTACCAGTTGCCACATATTAATGATTTGTTTGACCAGTTACAGGGTTCTAGGGTGTTCTCTAAGATCGACTTGAGATCGGGGTACCATCAGTTGAAGATTCAGGACTCATATGTTCCGAAGACCGCTTTTCGTACTAGATAAGGCCATTATGAGTTTCTTGTGATGTCTTTCGACTTGACTAATGCCCCAATGGCATTTATGGATTTGATGAACAGGGTAATCAGGCCTTATATTGATTCGTTTTTCATTATCTTCATTGATGACATTTTGATTTACTCTCGTAGCATGGAGGAGCACGAGCAGCATTTGAGAGTGGAGCTTCAGACCTTGCGGGAACAGAAGCTATATGCTAAGTTCTCCAAGTGTGAGTTTTGGCTAGATTATGTAGCATTATTGGGGCATGTTGTATCAGGAAAGTGCATTAAGTTGGATCCCAAGAAGATTGAGGCAATTCAGAGTTGGCCTCATCCCACTTCGGCGACTGAGATCAGGAGCTTCTTGGGGTTAGCAGGTTATTATCGCCTTCTTGTGGAGGGCTTCTCATCTATTGCAGCACCTTTGACTAGATTGATCCAGAAGGATTCTTTGTTTCGTTGGTTTGATGTGTGTGAGGCAAGCTTCCAGAAGCTCAAGACGGCTTTGACTACAGCACCAGTCCCAGTGTTGTCTTCTGGTTCGGGGATGTATACTGTGTATTGTGACGCCTCACACATTGGTTTGGGTTATGCATTTCAGGGGAGAGTTATTGCATATGCTTCACGTCAGCTGAAGCCCCATGAGAAGAATTATCTTGTGCATGATTTGGAGTTGGTCGCGATTGTTCATGCCCTTAAGATCTGGAGGAATTATTGTTATGGGTTGTCTTGTGAGGTTTACACTGACCATCGCAGCTTGCAGCATTTGTTCAAGCAAAGGGATCTCAATTTGAGGCAGCGTAGATGGCTTGAGTTACTGAAGGATTATGACATCACCATTCTTTATCATCTGGGCAAGGCGAATGTAGTCACGGATGCCTTGAGCAGGAATGCAGAGAGTATGGATATCTTGGCATTCATTTCAGCAGAGGAGAGGCCTATAACTTCGGACATTTAGTCCTTGGCTAATATACTTGTGAGGTTGGACATTTCAGAGTCCAACCGAGTTCTTGCATGCGTCGTTGCCCAGTCTTCACTATTGGAGCAGATCAAGGCTCGACAGTTTGATGATCCACACATGTTGGTTCTCAGGGAGACGGTACTATAGGGTGGTGCCAAGGAGGTTTCTATCGGTGAGGATGGTGTTCTGCAACTCCAGGGTCGTCTATATGTTCCTAATGTCGATGGTTTGAGGGAGAGGATTCAAGAGGAGGCGCACAGTTCTCGATATTCCATTCATCCAGGTGCTACGAAGATGTATCGCGACCTGAGGCAACATTATTAGTGGCGGCGAATGAAGAAAGACACAGTTGATTATGTAGCAATATTCCTAAATTTCCAGCAGGTTAAGTATGAGCACAAGAGGCCAGGAGGCCTACTCTAGCAGATGACTATACCTAAGTGGAATTGGGAGCGCATTACTATGGACTTCGTAGTTGGGTTGTCGTGAACCTTGCGGAAGTTTGATGCAGTTTGGGTCATTGTTGAAAAATGACCAAGTCGGCACACTTTATTCCAGTGGTGACTACGTATACTTCAGAGAGATTGGCCCAGATTTATATCTGGGAGATAGTTCGGCTACATGGTGTGCTTGTTTCCGTCATATCAGACAGAGGTCCTCAGCTTACTTCGCATTTTTGGAGAGCATTACAGAGTGAGTTGGGGACCCTTGTAGAGCTCAGCAACGCATTTCATCCACAGACCGACGGGCAGTCGGAGGACCGTTTAGATCTTGGAGGACATGCTCAGAGCATGTGTGATTGATTTTGGAGGACAGTGGGACCGATTCTTGCCTTTGGCCGAGTTCACTTACAACAACAGTTACCAGTCCAGCATTGAGATGGATCCATTTGAGGCTTTATACAGCCGGCGATTTCTTTCTCCCATCGAGTGATTTGAGCCTGGCGAGGCTATGTTATATGGTACTGATTTGGTAAATGATGCCTTGGAAAAGGTATAGTTGTTTCAGGAGCGACTTCGCACAGCTCAGCCCAGACAGAAGAGTTACGCGGATCAGAAGGCGCCTGATTTATCATTTATGGTGGGCGAGAAGGTTCTCTTGAATGTCTCGCCGATGAAGAGGATCATGAGATTTGGGAAGAGGGTCAAGTTGAGCCCAAGGTTTGTAGGCCCATTTGAGGTGTTGAGGCAAGTTGGGGAGGTTGCTTATGAGCTTGCTTTGCCTCCTAGTCTATTGGGAGTTCATCCGATTTTTCACGTGTTTATGTTCCGGAGATATCATGCCGACAGGTCACATGTGTTAGACTTCAACACCATTCAGTTAGATGAGAGCCTAGGTTATGAGGAGGATCCAGTTCCCATTGTTGATAGGTAGGTTCGCCAATTGATATCCAAGAGGATTTTCGCGGTAAAGGTTCAATGAAGGGGCCAACCAATCAAGGAGGAAACCTGGGAGTCCAAGGAGGACATGCGGAGCAGATATCCTCACTTATTCAGCACTCCAGGTATAATTCTAGACTCATTTGAGGTCAAACTTTTGTTTAAGAAGTGGAGAATGTAACGTCCCGACCGATCATTTTTCTTTTTAGAACCTCGTTCCCCTAAATAAGACTTCTCGTATATGCTTTTACTGTTTTATGAGTTGCGGGGCAGGTTAGTTTAGGATTTGAAAGAGTTCGGGTTGAAATCGGAACACTTGGTTCTTTAAGTTGGCCTTAAAAGGCTAAGTTTGACTTCATTCAACGCTTTGAATAAACGGCTTCGGAATCGAGATTTGAAGGTTCCAATAGGTTCGTATGATGATTTCGAACTTGGGCATATGCTCGCATCGGGTTTTGGATGACCCGGGAGTGTTTCGGCGCCTAATATTGAAAGTTGGTTCTTTGAAGGTGTTTGAAGTTCTATAAATTTAGTTTGGAGTAGGTTTTGGTGATATCGAGATCCGAATGGAATTTCGAGATCGGGAGTAGTTCTGTATGGTGATTTAATACTTTCCCGCAAAATTTGGTGGCATTCCGAGTAGTCTAAGTATGACTCAACGCTTTCAGAGCAATTTGGAAACTTGAAGTTCATATTTTGATTCAATTCGGTTTTAGGGTGAGATTCTTAGTTCCGTTATTGATTTATGCATTTCGAGAGTTCGAGCAGGTCTGTATCATGTTTATATACTTGTTGGTGCATTTGGACGGGGTGCCGAGTGGCTCGGGTGAGCAAACGCTCGGAGCAATGGTGGAAAAACTAGAAATTCCAGTTATGGTTTCCTTATTCGCGAGAGCAGAAGGACTCCCACGTTCGCGATGAAAGAATTGGGGCTGGGGAATTTTGTGTTACGCGTTTGCGATAGCTTCGTGAAGGTCTGGGACCTATAACCTTCGCGTTCGCGTGAGTGACTCGCATTCGCATAGAGGAGTTGGGTTGGGCTTTGGGCCGTTGTTATTCTTCGTGTTCGCGAAGGGTAGGCCAAGCCAACCTCCACGTTCACGAAGCCCCTGTCGCGTTCGCGATGAGTCATCTCTAGGGGGCTAGGGCCGTTTGTATTCACGAACGTGAGGCCTCTTCCGCATTCGCGAAGAAGAAGGCAGTGTGTTTTAAAATCAGGACTTAAGCCATTTTAAGGTTCATTTACTGCACTCTTGGCCGATTTTAGAGCTTTAAAAAGAGATTTCAACCTAGCTTTTGAAGGTAAGTAATTTCTACCTAATGTGAGTTTAGAACATAGATTATGAGTAGATTTTAACATGAAAATTTGTGGAAATCATAGGTTTAGTTGAAAAACCTAGGTTTTGATAAAAATGGGATTTAACCACGAAAATAGTTATGGAATTTAATGAGAATCATATACTAATTCACGAGCTTATGGGTAACAACATTCTTCAAAAAATTTCGGAATTCGGGCTCATGGTCCCGGGGATGAATTTTACGAATCTTACATTTAGGGTTGGGTAATCTCTTTAATAGTTGGAATACGAACTTTTGAGTACGTATTGATTAGTTTATATACTATTTGACTAGTTTTGGATTGTTCGGCACCAAATCGAGAGTTTGAGCATAATCTTGAACCGTGAAGTAGGCCTTGAGACGAGGTAAGTCTCTTTTCTAACCTTGTAAGAAGGAATTAACCCCATAGGTGACTTAATTAGTATGTGTTTCTATTTGTGAGGGCTACGCACGTACGAGGTGACGAGAGTCCGTGCGTAGTTACTAATTACGTTATAGTCTGGGTAGTCTTGGACCCATATCACGCTATACTTGATTTGATTGCACCCTTACTTGTTAATTTGATTGCTTAAGTCATTTTACAAAACTTGATAAAAGAATTTTAAAGGGTTATGTTTCACTTATTTGAGGTTGTGAATGGAACACTTGACTGCTAATAAAAAACTTGTGTTTCTTTAAAGTACCTTCTATTTGTGGAGCGAGCCGAATGTCTCGGTAGCAAATAGATGCATCTATAGTCCGTACCGTTTGAATACTATTACGTTGGATCAGTCTGTACGACATCAACATTATTTACGCATGATAAACTCTTGGAACTTATCATAATTTATATTTCTTCAATGTTTTGATAGAAAGATAAATTTGGGATCTAATATTTGCAAAAGGAGTATCTATCATTTCCTATTATTGAGTTTTTCAGTATATTTCCTATAATTCATGTTTGGTTATAATTTTGGCTTATTATCGTTAGCCCTTAGTAAGTGTTAAAGTCGTCCCCTCATCACTACTTCTTCGAGGTTAGACTGGATACTTACTGGGTACATGTTGTTATCTACACACGCTACACATCTGCACTTAAATATGCAGGATCTGAGGCAGGTGCATCTGGATATCCGTCCAGCGCGCATACTTGATTATGATTTGAGACTACACGGTGAGCTGCCCTTTCGAGTCGTTCAGCAGTAGTCGGAGTCTCTCTTTTGATTAATTTTCTGTCTATTCTATTTCAGACAGTAGAGTAGAAGTATTTTGTATATTCTACTAGTAGCGCACATACTTGTGCCACCAGATCTTGGCACCCACTAGTAAACTTGTGATTTTGTTTTTATTTCTACGATCATAATTGCGTTTAGCTGATTTCGTTTTATTATTTTAAATTTGTTTCTTACTAAATCTTTTAAACTATGGAAAGTTATTTACTTGAAAAACTTATTAAAATGGGAAATCACTAGATTGTTCATTGTTGGCTTGTCTAGCAACGGTGTTGGGCGCCATCACGACCTAAAATAGAATTGGGTCGTGATATGGAAAACGGGGCAAGAAACTAAAAGAAATAACACCCTCAATATTCTCTCTTACTTCATGTTTCACCCTTCTTTCCCAAACATCAGTCCGCCAAATGACCTTTCTTCCCTCAAAGATGCAACATTTAGCACATTGGACATTGAATGTCCTCTTGGGCCGGTGGACCCATTTGACACAATTTGGACAGGCTTCCTACAAAGGAAAAGATACCTAGGACCGGGCCTTGCTAGGTCATAATGAAATGATGCAAATAAAAATGACCTAAAGGTTGACCTACGTTTAGGGTCACTAACAAGGCAATTCGAGGGACCGTATGGTCGATAGAGGATGCTCAAGCTTCATACATCAGACGGACCACCCTCCAAAAATAAGGGTGCCTCAACGAAAAGTTTGTGTACGCGACGTGTACTACGAGACTGGTTGCAGAAGAATCGACCGGGTAATCCATATGATGACAATTATAAAAGCAGTAACACATAAAGGAAAAACTGTAACACATAAACAACAAGCAAATAATGAAACGACATAAACATAATAAAAATCAAATAAAGCAAATAAAAAAAACATAAAAACTTACACCGAATATTCTAAAAAGCCAACAAGATTATATTATCAGCTCGAACCTGCAACTCCTCAGCAGAATCGCCAAAGCAAAATCAGTTGTCACACCCCTTTTTCACCCCTTTAAAATAAATAAACTGATTTTGAAGCTCAAAAGTTGTTTTTCAAAATTAAAAAGTGACAAAATTATGTTCTAAAAGATTGTTCAGAGTCGCCACCTGACATTTTGTTTCGAGGCCACCGTTTAAAAATATTTTTTCTTTTAGAACACATTTGACACCACAACTGACTGCACCAGAGATTCTAGATAAGGGGGTTCATTTGATTCGGAAGAAAAAATAATTTTTCTTTTAGAACACGTTTGACACCAAACTGACTGCACCAGAGATTCTAGATAAGGGGGTTCATTTGACTCGGGAAGAAGGTGTTAGGCATTCCCCGAGTCTCGTGCAAATCAGGGTTGCGTACATGATCTAGGTGGCTTTTAGAAATACTCAGATTGAGGTAGAAACACACAAAAAGCGAAATTGTCCCCACCTAATAAAAGAAAAATAAAAGTGAAAATTAAAACCCTAAGCTAACCTACACTATACTTCCTCCATGGTGTACATAAAAGTACATTTAAATAAGGCTGAATACATACGGAGACACTTAAAGTTGGCACGATTATTCATTTAGATACCTAAACTCAAGAGTGTTCCTATTGAACACTTATACTGCCCGAAACTTTTTCTAATTAAGCACTTCTTGCTGAGTTGGCACATAAAGTGAGTTTCACCCAATATATACGCATGAAGACCCCAAAAAAAAAGGTTTTTTTTCTTTTTTATTTCCTTCTTCTTCTTCTTCTTCTTCTTCTTCTTCTTCTTCTTCTTCTTCTTCTTCTTCTTCTTCTTCTTCTTCTTTCTCTCCACCATCATTTCCACCATTGCTTCCTCCACTTTCACCATTGTTGTGCTTCCACGATTGATTTATTTCCTCTTTCTTCTTCTTTTTCTTCTTTCTCTCCACTACCAGCCGCTGCTAAGTTCCCCCCTCCTCACCACCAAATCCTTTGCCACCCTCCTCTCTAACCCCCATGGCCGAATCCTTCTCTTCACCCACCCATCTCCAGTCGTCATTCTTATCCAGGAGCACCCCCCTTATTGATTAAAACTGAAATGAGCCCGAGTTCTTCATTTCAAATCGAAACACCATTAATGGGGTCTTTAAAAAGCTTGAAGGTTTAAAATGGGTTACTTGATTTGATGAAAGTTTGGGAAATTAATATTTGGGTTATCTTTGGGTCGTCATGGGGAATCTTTAGCTGAAATTATAACAAATTTGGAGGAGTTTCTCTTAAAAATTTGGATTAAAATCATGCTTCGAACAAGAACACACATGAAAATAGTGAAGAGCACTATAGTTTTTCCTTTTTTTTTACTCAAAATAATATATGTCATTTTTTTATTCGTCATTCGCCACGTCACCAGCGAGTGCATTGCACAAACTTTGTAAGTTTGGCTGATTGTCAAAGAAGTGCTTAATTGGAATAAGTTTCGGGTAGTATAAGTATTCAATAGTAACACCCTCGAGTTTAGGTGTCTAAATAAATAATCGTGTCAACTTTAAGTGTCTCCGTATGTATTCAGCATTTAACTAACAAAGAGAAGGACTAACAAAAATAAAAATATTAGGTCGACATGGAGCACAAAGCAGGAAAAACACTTGAAACCTTCAAACTCGCCACTGCCTTACCATAGATGTGGACTGATTTTAGCAACAATTGAGAGCATGCTTCAAGGAAATAATTCAAGCAGATTAATCTAGTAGTGGATTGAAAACGTCATAGGAAGAACTATTTCAAACTCAAACTTAATGGAAGCAAACCAGAATAGTTATGAGAAGCACAAGTGAGTAGATTATTGATTCGCTATTCACTTAGCAGTCACGTGACAGTTCAATTCCAGGCATGAGTTATCAAAGACCAAGCACGTCCCAACTCCATCAGTATGCCTAAGTGGGCAAACCAATTCTACAAGGGGTAAACGACCACAATGGCAGATTTTAAAACTTGCTTCACATTCAAACCAAATTTGGTTAATAAATTGATAGACAAACAGATAGTCTTAAATCTCATGAACGAAGACACCAAGTCGACTTCCAATAAGTATATCGGGGCAGAGGCAGAACACTTAGTATGATCTCGATATAGCAGCCATTTAGATCTTTCAAAGAGATATAACACTCTCAATCAGAACAAAGATTGTACGACAGTCCATACAACAATTAAAGGAAACGAAATCTAACAGAGACACATGAATCATAATTGTAGAAACTTGAACAATGGAAACCACAATATAACTATAGATTTCTTTACTTTAAAGAGCATGAAACAGTAAGAATCAAGCACAAACATTCTTCTCAAATGCAGAACTAGCTCAGAAACGGATATTCAAACACAAGTCCATTGAACTATAACTGTTAAGATCCTACAATTTCACGACTCGTCTCTAGATCCCAAACCCAACGTCACTGGCTCTTATCATATTTTCTATTGACATAAAAATAGAGTAAAAGAACCAGAAACGAACCTGAATACGCGCTGACTTTGATTAAGTCTTGAAGTGAATACAAGCAGAAGGAAAGCTTGACAGTGAGTTCCAAATACAAAAAGCAGTTACTGAAATCCGTAATCAAATCGGAACCGCGACCGGAAATTTCGAACACGAACTCAAACAGCAACGAACAACTGCAACGAACTCAAAATATCCTCAAACTCCATCGAATTCTGATACATATAATCCAGTCACTGCCAACTCAGAGACCAGCTAGGATGCCAAGTGGACGAGCAGTGGCCTTAGCATGCAATTGTGATGCTGAAAATTCAAATGAGAAAGTGGCAGGAAAGTTAGTTAGAGTTGATTTCAGCTAGTTTGGATTCCTTTTGCATTTTATTTGAATTCCTTGTATTAGCTATATAAATAGGAGAAATGTAATTGGAAAAGACATTATTGAATATTAAGAAAAGCTCAGAATTTCCCATCTCCTCTTCTCTTCTCTTCTCTTCTTCTTCCTTCTTCCTCCTAACTGCCTTTCTTCCAATTCGTACTGTTTCATTGGTCGATACCTACAATTTGGTATTAATTGGTATCAGAGCTCGTCGATAATGGGACCGCCAAGAGTTGTGGACGTAGTGACTGGAGCTCAACCAGTTGATTTGCAAGAGCAATATGAAGATTTAGCAGCACAGCAGCTAGATCTCAGAGAGGAACTAGCTCAAAAGCAGCAGGAGTTACGAGACGACATGGATAGGAGACATGTTGAGTTGCTCCAGACAGTAAGTTCTCTCAAAAACTCAATTGATGGTTGGCAATTGAATCAACAACCGAAGGACAGTGCTTCTACCTCGAACGTAAAGGACAAGGTGCTCCAATCACGACAGGGTATCTTAGGTCCAAATCCTTACTGTGCTAATTCTAATCGGAGTCATAATCTACTTTTTCCTCGTTTTAATGGAGAAAATTTGAAAAGCTGGCTATATAGGATTGAGCAGTATTATTGTGTTGATAAAACTTCTCTTAAGTGAATCGATTGAAATGCATGATTAGAATGAATACTTAGCTGCTTTGGTTGAGACGTTTAGTGAAGAATATTCTGATCCTATGTTAGAGCTCAAACAGTTGAGACAAATTGGTTCTGTGAGAGAATTCAAGTTTGCTTTTGCTCGACTCTTAGCTCAGTGTGACTTATCTGTAAGTCAAGCCATTTCTTATTTCCTAGGTGGGCTCAAAGAGGAGCTAGTGAATCCTGTGAAGATGCATGAGTCTCAAACACTTTCTAAAACCTACAGGTTAGCTAGGTTAGCAGAGGCTACCTTAGCTGCTAATGCCCGAGTCCATAGATCCAATTCTAGTGGACAAACTTCCCTTAGTGTGAGGAGACCTGTTTATGATTCCTCACACATCAAACCACATCTTACTAACACTCCTACAAACACAAAGCTAACTCTACCTGCCCCTAGAGCTCCAATTATTCATAAGAACGGGAGGACAATTATTCCCGCTGAAATGCAAGCTAAGAGGGCTCAAGGATTCTGCTATTTCTGTGATGAAAAGTACTTACCTGGCCATAAGTGCACACTACCAAAACAATTATTTGTATTGGATTTGGAATATGGAGATGATGAGAGTTTGGAAGAATCAAACCAAAAGACAGAAGATGAAGCTACTAATGAGGATTGGTCCTTAGGTGAAAGGGATCCTCCCGTGATTTCATTATGTGCATTGAGTGGAATACAAGGTGCTGAAACTATACATGTGACCGGATACAGTAACAAAAGGCCAATACAGATTTTATTAGATGGAGGCAGTACTCACAATTTTATAGATTGCGAGTCTACTAAACTACTTGGTTGTGTTATACGCCATACTAAGGTGGGATATGTTAGCCTTGGTAACAATTCTATGGAGGCCACATCTGGAGTAGTAAGGGACTTCCAATGGATGCTGCAGGGTACTTCTTATACTTCAGATTTGATTATCTTCCCAGTTGGAAAATATGATCTAGTTTTAGGAGCATTGTGGATGAAATCACTAGGACCAATCACTATGGACTACACTGTATTAACCATGTCCGTTACTTACCAAGGCAAGTTCCACTTGTTGAAGGGTGCCTCTGAAGAACGCAAATTATCTAGCACCAAGGTTGTCAACAAAATGAAGGGAGATCAAGTGCAGCTCTTTATGTTACAGGTTCTAGTTACTGAGGCTGGGTTATCCACAGGAGATCAGTTGAATGCCGAGGGACTTCATGTTACTGCTATTATTGAGGACCTGCTCAATAGATATCGACAGGTGTTTACTGAGCCAACAACCATGCCTCCAACAAGGGGTACCTTTGATCACAGCATTCCATTACAACCTGGAACCAAGCCTATCAATATTAAGCCTTACAGGTACTCTTCTCTAAAGAAGGATATTATTGAGAAGTTGATTAAGGACATGCAGCAGGGTGTATCCAATATAGCAACAGTCCTTTTGCATCCCCAGTGGTATTAGTAGGGAAAAAAGATGGAACATGGAGACTATGTATGGATTATAGAGAACTAAATTAGTGTACTGTGAAGGATAAATTTCCTATTCCTATTATAGATGATCTATTGGATGAGTTAGCAGGGCAGTGGTATTTTCTAAAATTGACCTTCATCAGGTTATCATCAGATCAAAATGGTTCCAATTGACATTCCTAAGACAGCCTTTAAAACTCATCTTGGTCATTATGAGTATTTAGTTATGCTCTTTGGCATGACCAATGCTCCATCTACCTTCCAGGAGACTCGTCTAAAATTGACCTTCATCAGGAGACTCGTCAAAAAGGATAATAAGGTTGTAGCCCAATATTTGATCAAATGGACTGACTTGGATGCAACACAAGCTACGTGGGAGTTAGCTTCAGATTTGCGCATCCGATTTCCAGAATTCACCCTTGAAGACAAGGGTGTTTTTCATCGATGGGGTATTGATACACATAATCCAGTCACTTCCAACTCACATCGATGGGGTATTGAAATAGTTGATCAAGTTTGACTTTTTGTGAATTTGACCCCGGAACGGAGTTTTTATGGTTCCCTTAGGTCCGGATGGTGATTTTGGACTCGAGCGTATGCTCGGATTCACATTTGGATATTTCTAGAAGGTATCGACACAAGTTGGCAAAAATTAGAAATTTGAACGTTTGGAAAGTTCATAAGTTTGACCGGAAGTTGACTTTGAGGATATCGAATTCGGATTGTGGTTCCGAGAATTGGAATAGCTTCTCCATGTCATTTGAGACTTGTGTTCAAATTTTGAGTTCATTCCGGGATGATTTGATAGGTTTCGGCGCGAGTTTTGGAAATGTGAAAGTTCAAAATTCATAGATTTCGATTTGAGGTGTGATTCGTCGTTTCGATATTTTTATGTGTATTTTGAGGCCTCGAGTAGATTCATGTTATGTTATGGAACTTGTTGTTATGTTTGGACGGGGTCCCGAGGGGCTCGGGCGTGTTTTGGATTGATTTCGGATCATTTTTCCTTCATGTTTGATTGTTGGTGTAATCTTGCTTTCTGGTGCCTCGTTTGGTCTTCACGATCGCGAAGTAAGTGATGTGATCGCCTAAGGGAAATATTTGGAGTTGAGTATTCCTTCTTTGCATTGCGAGTAGCATTACGCGTTCGCTTAGTTTTCTGGAGATTAGGCATCGCGTTCGCATGATTCAACCCGCGTTCACATAGTGGTGAGTTGAGAAGCCGGGGGCAGAAGTTTCTTCTTCGCGTTCGCACTGCTCTTGCCGCGATCGCATAGCACAGGTTCATGTGTTCATCGCGTTCGCAGGTGATGCTTCGCGATCGCGTATGGTATTTTTGAGAGGTTGTTGAGTTTGTCTTTCGTGATCGTGATGGATATCCCGCGATCGCATAGAGTATTTTTGCCCAGTGATTATAAAGTACTCTATTTCGAGGGTTTCAGCCATTTTTGCATTTTGGGGGCTTTGGAGCTCGAATTGAGGCAATTTTTGAAGCAATTTTTACCATATAAATTGGGATAAGTGTTTTCTACTCGGTTTTGGTTATATTTCATGAATCTATCTTTGATTTTTAGCTTTTGGTTGATGAATTTTAAAGAGAAAATTGGGGGTTTTGGTCTAAAGTTTCATAATATGAATTTTGAGTTTTGAACATCGAATTGGAGACGGAATTGAGTGAAACTAGTATGGTTGGACTCATAACTGAATGGTTTATCGGATTTTGTGAGTTTTGTCGAGTTCCGAGGTGTGGTCCCGAGTTGGGCTTTTGGGCCGATTTCGGGCTTTGATTCAAGATGTGATCTTTTATGAGCGGGATTGGTTCCTTTAGCATTGTTTGATGTATTTGAATTGTTGTTGGTTAGTTTTGAGCCGTTCAAAGATCAGAACGCGCGGGATGGCATCTTTGGAGCATCGCTTGGCTTTCTCGGAATTGGTATTAACTCGTTCGAGGTAAGTAACTCTTCTAAACATAGTCTTGAGGGTATGAGACCCCGCATTACGTGTTATGTGATTGGTATTGAGATGATGCACATGCTAGGTGACGGGTGTGTACCCTGTGAATTGGGACTCCGTTGTTTCCATGGCACTGTATAATAGCACTATCTTAGTTGATATCTGTGTTTTCACCATGTGATATAGTAACTGAGCTGTTCATCATGCCAAATATCATGTTTAGGCTTTATGTTGATATTGTTTGGACCCATAATGGTCGTTTCTTACTGCCATATCACTGATTTCATTGATATTTCGTACTCAGTCATATTCATGCATTCATATCATATCTCAGTCTCGTTGTTATTTATTGATACATCATATTATTGTTGTCGCGCTAGCTTCATGACATTGTGAGCCCGTGAGTGAAATTGGAGAGATTGATGACTGAGTAAGGTCGGGGGCCTGGTTGTGAGGATATTGATACTATAGCACGTGAGTCGTCCGTGCAGCACGTGAGTTGTCTGTGCAGATCCAAATATTGATACTATAGCACGTGAGTTATCTGTGCATCACGTGAGTTGTCCGTGCAGCACGTGATTTGTCCGTGCGGATCCAGATATAGCACGTGAGTTGTCCGTGCGAATTATAGCGCTTGGGTTATAGGAGCTCCTTCGGAGTCTGTACACCCCCAGTGAGCGCGGTCGACTATATATATATCTATATATATATATATTTATATATATATATATATGTGTGTGTGTGTGTGTGTGTGTGTGTGTGTGTGTGGATCGGGTTGTACGCCGCAACAGTTATTAAACAGCGCTGAGTGATTTAGTGTGTTGAGTATTGAGCATAGTGAGAGAGCATGCAAGACAGTGAGATTGAGTACCCTGAGAGTGTGAGTACATGATTCATCTCTGAGGTACATGACATTTTCATGCGCACATGGCATACAGGCATAGAGATGCATTTTTCCTCATGCTAATGATATCACGCCGTTCATGACTTCTTAAACACGTTGATATGTGGGCGTAGAGAGGTGTTTTTCACTTGTTATTTGGAAAGAAAATGAAACTTCTTACTTATTGTTGAAAGGATTTTGAGAAAAATCACTGTTTTCAAACTTACTGGTATTTGGCATTTCGGTAAAAGCTTTGAGTTTTCACTAAGATACTTGAAAGAATGACCATTTTTCTGGAACTGTGAACGAGCAGAGCATTTTTACTTCAGAGATACCTCTTTTATACTTGTATTATGTTGTTATGAACTATTAGTGAGATATTGGTATTGGACCCGACCTAGTGTTAGCTCGTCACTGCTTTCAACCTAAGATTAGGTTTGTTACTTACTCAGTACATGGGGTCGGTTGTACTGATATTACACTTCTGCACATTACATGCAGATATTGGCTGCTGAGGTTGCTGTGTTCGATGGGAGCTGGATTGAAGATGTACCTGCGTCCCGGTTGTGGATGCCCCTCGTTCGTGGTAGCATTAGATCTATAAAACTCTGTTTATATATCTTTCAAACATACCATGTATTTATTTCATTTCAGTTTTGTAAACTCTATTCTTAGAAGCTCATGATTTGTATTACCAGTCCTTGGGAAATATATAAAAATTCAGTAAATTACTTTTGTTTATTTGTCTTGTTAATATTATTGAAATTGGATTATTAGGATTTGGCTTGCCTAACGGGTTAGATTAGATACCTTCACGACTAGTGAATTTGGGATCGTGACAAAAATAATTCAAGTAAATATATTAAAATACTACAAATACTAAACTAACTTTAAAATTACGCGAGTCAAAAATTACTTGCTTATAGTTCTCATCTTTATAAATCTTCATTTCAATGTGGGTCATATTATGCGAAGAAGATTATAGCATGCTCATAATATAATTTTTTATAGGCTACCAATTTGTGGAACTTATTTGTCACGACCCAAAATCCTACTACAGGCGTCGTGATGGCACTTAGTCTCTAAGACTAAGTAACCCGATTATAATAACAAATCAACCCATTTTTATTAACATATAATTATAATACAAGTGACGAAACCAAAAGTGAAAACAAAAATAACAACCTTCCATGACTGGTAATACTGAGTCACGAACTCTAAATGAATACATAGAATGATCTCGAGGACCGAATATACAATACTGTTCGAATAAGAAATTTATGGTACAATAAAAAATGGAAAGACTCCAAGGGACTGTGACGACCAAGCAGCTCTACCTTAAGTCCTTGCGATCACACTCTAACTTTGTTCGAATCCAATATCTCCAATACTTGACTCTGCATAAAAATATGCAAAAGTGTAGTATGAGCACACCACAGTCGGTACCCAGTAAGTATCAAGACTAACTTCGGTGGAGTAGTGACGAGGTACAGTCAAGACACTCACTAGTCAAATAACCTGTGCAACATATCATAAAAAATATAATAGAAACAGATAGCAGTGATAGCAACAATAATCAAATAGTGACATAAATAGCAAGGCATCATGAACACCACAAATATTGCTCACACGTATAATAAAGACAAGAACAACCAATTAATCAAGTCCTTCAAAATATACATCCTTTCTCTATAAGTTCTCCAAATAACAATCTTTAGAATGTAATCCTATAAGTTAAATATATCTCGAATATACTTCCTCCAAATAAATATCATACGAATTTAAATCTTTCGAATAAATATCTCCCAATATGAATCTTTCATATAAATATCTTTCGTATATAATTCTTTTAAATAAAATCTTTTGAATATAATTCTTTCAAATAAAAACCTTTTAGTTCGAATATAATTCTTTCAAATAAAAACCTTTCGAATATAATTCTTTAAAATAAAATCTTTCGAATATAATTCTTTCATGTAAAACCTTTCCTTTCGAATAAATTTTTTTCATATAAAAGCCTTTCGAATATAATTCTTTTAAATAAAAACTTTTCTTTCGAATATATTTTTTTTTCAAATAACAACCTTTCGAGTATAATTCTTTTAAATAAAACCTTTCAAATATAATTATTTTATATAAAACCTTCCTTTCGAATATAATTCTGTTAAAAAAAATATTTCTTTTCGAATATAATTCTTTCAATTAAAAACCTTTCGAATATATTTTTCTTAAATAAAATCTTTCAAATATAATTCTTTTAAATAAAATCTTTCGAATATAATTCCTTTAATTAAAAATTTTCAAATATAATTCTTTTAAATAAAACCTTTCGAATATAATTTTTTCAAGTGACATCACCGATTGACACCTCACTTAATAATCCTAAAAATCTCGGGGCTCATCCCACCTTCATATCTCATGGTAACTCGTGCTCATATTTCTATCCCAACTGTACGGGCAATTCACAAGATAGAAGACATAATAATTTAATTAAATGACTGAGGAGTGAACGACTGGTACTTCACAGATAAGTAACATCCCAACAAATAGAGGTAAACAACAGGGTCACTCCCGAGGTATCGCCTCATGAACCCAAATGTAAATGCTCAACAGTGGATCTCCTGAGGTACTGCCTCGTAGTCCCAAAATAAATATGCAAGACAGGGGGATCTCTCGAGGTACTGCCTTGTAGTCCCAAAGTAAATATGCAGTACAACGGGATCTCCCGAGGTACCGCCTCGTAGTACCAAAGTAAATATGTGTTACAGGGGGATCTCCCGAGGTACCGCCTCGTAGTCCCAAAGTAAATATGCAGAAGCAAAGACGGGAGAATAACTCAGCAGGAACAACCTCTTCTTAAATCCAAATTTTGATAATAATATTAACGCCTCAATTTAAACTTATTTTACTTAATTATTTGTAGATGGAAAATTCATAATGTGATTATTTTCAAGAAATATCAAATCAACAAACACACGGAATTTACATAAAACTCCAAGTGGCAATCATACCAAATTATCATTTAAATTACAAACTACACAAACAAGGAATGAGGTATGACAATAAAGGATTTAATAAGTACCAACAATCCAATTTAATACTTAAGGGTGTCTACGAATTTTAACCGACATAATTTGCATATATAAACCAAGTATGTACTCGTCACCTCGCGTACACGACTTTCACATTACACAAATGACACATACAACTCAATGCCTGAAGGGTAATTCCTCCACTTAATGTTAAGTAAGATACTTATCTTTACGGAGTTAGTCCGATATTCTAAAATAGCCTTCTTGCTCGAATTTACCTCCGGACAGCTCGCACCCAAGTCAAAGTTGAAAAGAATTTCTCCGAAATCGCCCCATATTCGAGCTCCAAAATCCCAATCGAAAAAGGGCAAAATGACTGATTTTTTGGTCCTTAAATGTTTCAATCCAGTCGCTTATGCGGACATAAGTGACGCATCTGCGCCTTCTCTTAAAACCATCTATAAGAATGTCTTTGAATTCAAGTCTTTGAATCAAACCAATTATAAAACCAGAAAAGACCTTCACGTCTTTGAAATCAAGTCTTGATTCAGAAAATCTAATGCCTCAGTCCGCTTCTGCGTCTTCAAGGCATCGCACCTGGGATTGCTCAGGTGCGAAAGACTGTCCGCATCTACGCCTCTAGCTCTGCCCAGGTCGCTTCTGCGACGAAATCCTCACTTTTGCGAGGTCGCTTCTGCGATGAAATTGCTGCAGAAGCGAAGGTATCAGTTGCTGCCCAGAAACAGCAGAATTTCAGCAGCTTCAAAAATTCCAAAATTGATCTGTTAGCCATCCAGAATCCACCCGAGGCCTTCGGGACCTTAACCAAATATACCAACACGTCTTAAACTACAATTCGAACCTAGTCGGGGCTTCAAACCACGTCAAATCATACTGAAATTATGAATCGCGCATCGAATCGAATTATGAGTTTTTAAATCTTCCAACTTCTATATTTTGCGCTGAAATATATCAAATCAATGCGGAATAACTTTAAATTTTGCACGCGGATCATAAATGACGTAATGAAGTTGTTATAATTTGCGGAATCGAAATCCGACCCTTCGGTCGAATTTTTCAAAAAATCTTCTATTTCAGACTTTCGCCAAAATGCATCGATTTGCCCTACGCGTTTTCAAATTCAAATCCGGACACACGCCTAAATCCACCATACGAATTTATTGAAGTCATCAAAATTCAATTCTGGGGTCGTTTGCTCAAAAGTTAACTCTTCAGTTAACTCTTTCCATTAAGCTTCAAAATGAGAATTGTTCTTTCAAATTAGATTCCGAATCTTCCGAAAATCAAATTCGGCCACACGTGTTGGTAATAATACATATTACGAAGCTGCTCGAGATCTTAAATCGCTGAACAAAGTATTAATTCTTGAAACAACTAGTTGGGTCGTTACATTATTAGTCCTATCTCCCATCGGAATCCTCTATACGTAAGGATGTAAAATTTAACAACTTTGTACTATTTCTCCTTTAGTTTCTGCAATTAATTTTTTTATATGTAATTTTTATGTCATATATCCATAGTTTCTAGAAAAAGGTATTTCAATGATCAAATAGAATATAATAAAGTATCAGTGAGCACCTTATATAAAAGATATATATAAGACTCTGTTGGACTTTAAGCATTGGGCTTACAGACTTTAAGCATTGGGCTTAAAAGTTTAAGAGTATGAATTGGGAAATGGTGGGAAATAAAATGGAGGGAAATGAAAATTTGAATTAAGTGAGTTTTTGTCTTGAATTTTGTACCACATTGGTGAAAGACAACTACACTTGTGTGTATAAATATAGGATCACTTCTTAGAGCTCTTAAAAGGAGTTGAAGAGGATGTATCCTCGCGCCGTCGTCGTCGCTCGCTCGGCTCGGCTTCGGCTTCGGCTT
>MDKI01103475.1:0-22361 GCA_005239505.1 Nicotiana paniculata
GTGTGTATATATATATATATATATATATATATATATATATATATATATATATATATATATATATTTTTTTTTTTTAAAGATGAGAAAAAAATTGGGTATCAATAGGGGAGGTTGCCTATGAGATTGACTTACCTCCCAGCCTAGCAGGAGTTCATCCGGTATTCCACGTTTCTTTGCTCCGGAAGTATCACGGTGATCCGGCTCATTTATTGGATTTCAGCTCAGTCCAGTTGGACAGGGATCTACCTTATGTTGAGGAGCCAGTGGCTATTTTGGATAAGCAGGTCAGAAAGCAAAGGTCAAAGAACATTGCTTCCATAAAGGTTCAGTGGAGGGGTTAGCCGGTCGAGGAGGCGACTTGGGAGACCTAGTAGGATATGCTTAACCATTATCCTCATCTTTTCACAGCTTCAGTATGTCTCTATACTTGTTCGAGAATGAACGATTGTTTTAAGAGGGGGAGGATGTGATGACCTGGCCGGTCGTTTTGAGAGTTATAGACCCGATCCCTTATTAATTGCTTCCCCGTATCTGTTTTTGCTGTTGTGACTTGCCAGAAGGTTTCGTTTTGGTTTATTGGAGTGTTTTGGGACACTTAGTCCCTAGATGAGCGCTTAAGCCTTAGGATTTGGACTGTAGTCAGAACTATGTGAAGACGACTTCGAAATGGATTTCCTTTTGTTCCGCTAGCTCAGTTAGGTGATTTTAGACTTAGAGGCGTGCCGGGATTGTGTTTTGGAGGTCTGTAGCTCATTTAGGCTTGAAATGGCGAAAGTCAAAGTTTTGGAGATTTTGACAGGTAGTGGACTATTTTTATATCGCTGTCGGATTCCGATTCCGGAAGATGGAATAGGTCCGCATGGTTGAATACGACTTGTGTGCAAATTTTGGGGTTAATCGGACGTGGTTTGATAGGTTTCGGCATCGTTGTCGAATTTGGAAGTTTCAAGTTCCTTAAGTTTGAATCGGAGGATGATTCGTGATGTTAGCATTATTTGATGCGGTTTGGGGCTCGTTTAAGTTCATATGGTGTTTTAGGATTGGTTGGTATGTTTGGTTGAGGTCCTGAGGGCCTCGGGTGAGTTTCGGGTGCTTAATGGATCAAAAGTTGGATTTGCATTTTTGCTGAAGTCTTCAGGCATCTGGTGTTTTCGCACCAGTGGTGGTGTCACGACCCAAAATTCATTAAGGTCATGATGGCGCCGGACCCCACCCCCACTGTCAGGAAAGCCAACACTTAATAAATAAATTAAATGTTTATTTTAAAATTCTTGAAGTCACTCCTTTTTCATTTTCTTAAATAATAATTAGAGAACTTCCACTGAGTATACAATAATATCTTAGCAAAATTTAAATAGTGAATAAATCCCATAATTATCCCAGAACCTGGTGTCACAAGTGCATGAGCAAATTTTCTAGGAATTATACATGTACTACAATACTTGTCCGAAATACAAACTGGACAAGGAATTTAAAATAAAATACAATACATCTGAGGAAGACTCTGCCGGCTGCGGGTCGTCTCCAGTTGGTGCAGCTTGTCTAAGTCTCCAAGTCATCCACATCACTGCGTCAAGAAGGGGCACTAGCTATGAACGTACATGTGCAATAAAAGTGCACAGCAAGTGTAGTATGAGTACGAAAATAACGTGTACTCAGTAAGTATCCCGCCTAACCTCGAGAAGCAGTGATGAGAGGTCGACTTTGACACTTACTAGAGGTCCAACAATATCAAGTGCACTAAAGAAATGAATTAATATAAAGCAATGTAAATACATAAGACATACAAGTATAGATTACGTAATACATTTTCCCTCTTTACAATTTACTCAACTCTCTACTAGCAAGTTCCCTCTGTAACCGAAGCATATAAATAAATATAGTGGATTTCATTAAAGAGGCTGTCATAATCCAAATTAGGGGAAAAACCCTCAGATGAACTGGCTTTTTGCCAAATATTCCGCACGATTCCATGGGGATGATGTATATATATAGGAAATGCCGAGGCGAACGGCCCGATCCAACATAAAAGTAAATTGTGCACTGCCAAAGAGTCGAACGACGCGAACCATAGATGCATCTATTAACCTGCAGTGGCGTATGACCCGATCCCATGAGAGTGTGTTACATGAATCCTGCCGAGGCGAACGACCCGATCCCATAAGAGTGGTGGAAATGAATCACCCCGCTTGCGGAATATAAATTGTGAAGCGGCCACACATAAGCGTACACATTCAAATAGTCCATCCCGTCTATATCAGGAAACAATTACCCAAGAAATGACAATTTCTCTTTTAAGGGTTACAAAGATAGTATTTAAATCTTTTTCTAGAAATTCTTTTGTCAAGTTCGATAAGGTTTAAACATTTTAAAATTCGTTAGTAAAGATAGAAGTACGGCAAATAAAACATGCTTTCGGGTCCTAGACTACCCGGACATAAGCATAATAGTAGCTACGCACAGACTCCTGTCACTTCGTGCGTATGTATCCCCCACAAACAGTAGCACATATTTAGTTAGTTCACCTATGGGGACAATTCCCCTGCACAAGGTTAGAAAGGAGACTTACCTCACTCCGAAGATTCATAACCGGCATCCAAGCCCCTCTGACGACTCAAATGGATGCACAATGCCCCAAAACTATCCAAATAACAGGAAAACCAATGAAAATATACTCTAATACTTATAACAATTTAATTTATATAAATTCCCAACTCCGCTCGGAAAGTTGACAAAATTACCCTCAGGCCCACGCGCCCGGATTTCGAAATTTCTCGAAGAGAAACTCTGCCCATAGCCTTACTAACTCAAATATACAATTTACTCTAATTTCATGCTCAAATTCGTGGTCAAAATCCAAGATTGAAAATTCTAGGTTTTTCTCCAAAATTTCAAATTTCTACTTAATTCCATGACCAAATCTATATACAACCTTGTATTTTAACTTGAGATGAGTAGAAGCAACTTACCTTGACATAGATGACGAAAATCCCCACTTGAAGCTCTCCAAAAATCGCCCAACCAAGAGAAAAATGAAGAGAAATGGCCAATACCCCGGGTATAAAAATGCACACTGCCTCCAGTCCTTCCGCACCTACGGTTTCTACGCTCGCACTTGCGGCTTCCTCATTCCCCAGCCGGCTCCTCACATGCGCTTCCACGTCCACATCTGCGCCTTCATAGGTGTAGAAATAACCTCGCACCTGCAGCCCCCAGCCAAGCCATCCTTTTCCGCTTCTGCGACCCCTTAGCCGCACCTACGGCCAAAACCTCGCAGGTGCGGTCACACCAGGTGACAACAGCCTCAGCTTCCTCTCAACTCCAAATTGATCCGTCAACCACCCGGAATCCACCCGAAGCCCTTGGTACCCCGTCCAATTGCACCAACATGTTCCAAAACATAATGCGGACCTGTGCGAGGCCTCAAATCACATCAAATAACATCGAAACAATGGATCGCATCACAATTCAATCTTTATGAACTTTCAAATTTCCAACTTCTACGTTCGATGCCGAAACCTATCAAATCACGTCCGATTGACCCCAAATTTTGCACACAAGTCACATTAAACATTACAGACCTGCTCCAACTTTCAGAATCGCATTCCGATTTCGATATCAAAATTTCCACTTCCGTTCGAATTTCTCCAAAAACCTTCAAATTTCTATCTTTAGCCAAATGACTTCAAAATAACCTATGGACCTCTGAATTCGCTTCCCATCGCGTTCCTAAATCCAAAATCATCGTACGGAGCTATTCCCACACTCGAAATCCCAAACGGACATCAATATCACTGAAATGCACTTCAACCCAGACTTATGAAATTTCTTCTAAGATGCTGACTTCAACAATACGCGTTGAAACGCTCTCGGGTCATCCAAAACCCGACCCGAACATACGCCCAAGTCCGAAATCATCATACAAACCTGCTGGAACCTTCAAATCCTGATTCTGAGGTCGTCTACTCAAAAATCCAATCTTAGTCGATTCTTCCAACTTAAGGCTTCTGAAATGAGAATTTTCTTTCCAAATTGACTCTAAACTTTCCGAAATTCAATTCCGACAACACCTAAAAGTCATATCACCTGAAACGAAGTTGCTGATGGCCTCAAACCACTAAACGACGCACTAGGGCTCAAAACATCTGGTCGGGTCGTTACCAGTGGAGAGACCGCAGGTGCAGGATCGGACATGCAGCGCACAAGGCACATAAGAGAATATTGGAGGCTTGGCTAGGGATCACAGGTGCGAAGGTATTTCCGCATCTGCGATGCCCGCATATGCGTTGTAGGAACCGCAGGAGCAGTGAGTGACCACAGAAGCGACCAGTGCTCCGCAGGCGTGCACACGCAGGTGCGGCCCCCTTGCCGCAGATGTGGTCCTAGCCCTCTTAAGTGATTTTTGCATCTGCGATAGTATTTCCGCAGGTGTGGGTGAAGGCCCGCAGAAGCGGGGTTACTGGAAGAAAATGGGAAGAATTATGGGTTTATGTCATTTTTCATCATTTGGACTTGAGAACTCAGAATTAGGCGACTTTCGAGGGATTTTCAGAAGTCTTTCGGGTGATGGTTCCTAACTCGTTTCTAGTTGTATTCCATTAATCTATAGTTATTTTCTTCATTAAACTAAGGAAATTGGGTGAGAAATTTGGGGAAGAAGGGTGGAAGTTCTTCAACTAAGTTTTTGAGATTTGATTGGGATTTTGATATCAGATTTGGATAATTTTGGTACGAGCGAACTCGTGAGTGAATGGGATTTCATATTTTATGACTTTTACCCGATTCCGAGACGTGGGTTCGGGGAGACGTTTTAGGGCGAATTTCCAATTTCTTGCCTTAGCTTTGATTTCAGTAGCTAGATTAGTTCCTTATAGTTATATTTATGATATGTATTTGATTTTGGCTATATTTGGGCCATTCGGAGTCGGATTTTCGTGGAAAGAGCATTGTTATGGATTTATTGAGCTTGGTTCGAGGTAAGTGGCTTGCCTAGCCTTGTGTGGGGGAAACTCCCCTTAGGATTTTGTCACGACCCAGAATACCCACCGTCGGGGCCGTGATGGCGCCTAACATTACACTTGCTAGGCAAGCCAACATTAGAGACTTATTATCCAGTTCTCTTACATTTAGGTAATTATCAGTAAGCAACTATAATAAGTCGAAAGGAACGTGGAAATAAGTAAAAAACAAATTTGAATATATACTATTACTACCCAGAATCCGGAGTCACAATTCACGAACATACTAAGATTTTACTACAAGTATTTGTCCGAAAGAAAATACAATTGTTTGTGAAATAGGGAAAAAAACAGTAAGTATGGAAGTACAGAAGGGGACGACAGGGCATGCGGACGCCAACAGGACTACCTTGGATCTCCTAACTTTGAAGTCTATAGCCAACCTCTTGATCAGCCACAACCCGCTCCAAAATCTGCATAGGAAGTGCAGAGTGCAGTATCAGTACAACCGACCCCATGTACCGCTAGTGCCGAGCCTAACCTCGACGAAGGAGTGACGAGGCTACGGCTAGACACTCACGATATAATCTGCATACGATAAATAATAAAAGCAGAAAAGAAGACAAAATAAGGTAGAACGGTAATTTGCAAGAAATAAATATAGTACCCAACGTATTTCATCAGTGTTCAGCTATTACCAATCCTTAACTGCAATTCAAGACTATCGTACAACTAACTCAGTCAAAGAAAAACATATATATATATATATATATATTGTTACGGCGCGCAACCCGATCCCACTGTACATAACATAATCCTCCCTTATTTCCTCTTAATAACATAAAAAATAGAATATAAATAAATGTGTTGCGGCGTGCAACCCGATCCAACCATGCCACAATCATAATTCACCCTTATCTCACCATATTACACCTGTTGCGGCATGCAACCCGATCCCACCGTACAATATCAATTCAGCCTTATTCCTCCTCAATATATCACCCTTATCCACCTGTTGCGGCGTGCAACCCGATCCCACCATATCAGTATCAATTACTCAATAAGTACAAAAAAGTTCACAATTTAACACAAACCCTTCACAATACTTAAACTTCAATAATCACAATCACAATTCACCCTTATCTCACCATTTCCACCCTTATTACACCTGTTGCGGCGTACAACCTGATCCCACCGTATAATATCAGTTCACCCTTATCTCTCCTCAATATATCACCCTTATTCCACCTGTTGTGGCTCGCAACCCGATTCCACCATATTAGTATCAATTGATCAGTAAGTACAGAAATGTTCACAATTTAACACAAACCCTTCACAATATTTAAACTTCAAAACAAAGCAAATGGGAATCTTATACTCAATAAAACCTTACGCAAGTAATACTACTCAGCGAGACCAATCCAGAACATCACTAAAGTACCAATAAAACAGCTTATGCAAGTAATATGGGACAATGAAGCTGCGGGATAACTAATACTTTCAACAACGAGAAACAATATCTAACAAGTAACAATTAGGCAGGGAAATATAATAAAAACATGTAACAGATAAGGCATGGAAAGAAACAATATAAGAAGAACGGGAAGGAAATACGCAATACAGATAAATTGGCAGCGCATAAGTACTCGTCACCTCACATATACACCGCTCACATGATTTTCATATAGAAATTTAAGGAAAGGATTACTAATCCCTCAAGTCAAAGTTAGACACAACACTTACCTCGCTCAACGGGCCTCTCAATACTCAATTACTGCCTTTCCTCCAGAATCCACCTCCAAACCACTCGTATCTAGACAAAATTAACTTAATAACATCAAATATTACTAAAGGAATCAATTACAATGTATGAATTTAGATTTCACAAACTTTTCTCCAAAAAGTCAAAAATCGACCTCGGGCCTGTTTGGTCAATACCCGAGGTTCGGACCAAAATCCATTGACTCCTAAGATTGATTATGTAATTAGTTTTGGAATCGGATCCCAAATTGAGGTCTAAATCCCCAATTTGCAAAAACTCTCATTTCTTCCTAAATCCCTAGTTTTCTACCATAAAAGAACAAAGATTAGGGCTAGGAATTTAATGGGTGATGATAGAAATGGAAGAAAATGAGTTAAAGAGTACAAACCTATGAATTGGTGTTGAGTCTTCCCTTTAAAATCGCACCTAAGATGAGCTCTAATGGAGGGTTTATGAAAAATGGGTAAAATCTCGTTTTTGAAATGTTTTAAGGTCTGGGCGTCAGGACTTCTTCGCGTTCGCGAAGGGCCTTCCGCGTTCGCGTTGTACAGTAGCCCAATTGGATTTCGCGTTCGCGAAGGGTGTCCCCCCCCCCCCCCGGCCTCCATGCTCGCGAGCCAGTGCTCGCGTTCGCGTAGAAGAACGAGTGTCCCCTCCCCCAGGTCCCTTAAGCTTCGCGTTCGCGAAGGGTAAATCCCCCACTACCTCGCAATCGCGACCTAGCTACTGTGTTCGCGTAGAAGAAAATTACCATGCCCCCATTTTACCTTTCGCGTTCGTGAGAGTACCTCCGTAAACGCGATTAAGGAAACACTAGATAACAACTGAAGCCAAAAACCAGATTTTTCTAAGTTTCAAAACACCTGTAGCCTATCCGAAACTCACCCGATTTCTCGAGGTTCCAAACGAAACATGCACACAAGTCATAAAACATCATACGAACTCGCTTGCGCGCTCAAAACACCAAAATAACGTCTAGAACTACGAATTGGACACCAAATCAATGAAATTTTCAAGAAAACTCTAAGACTTCTATTTTCACAATCTAATATCCGAATTACGTCAAATCAACTCTGTTTCTCACCAATTTTTACAGACAAGTCATAAATATTATAGTGGACCTGTATCGGGTTCCGAAACTAAAATACAGGCCCGCTATCAACAATGCCAAGCATCAATCAATTCTTAAAACCATTAAATTTTCAAACTTCTAATTTTCAACAAAAGTTCATATCTCGAGTGAGGGATATCAGAATTCGATTCCGAGCGTATTCCCAGGTCTCATATTTCAATACGAACCCACTGGGACGTCATAATACGGGTCCGGGTCTGTTTACTCAAAACGTTGATCGAAATCAACTAAAATTAACTTTTAGGGGAAAAATTCTTATTTTTATCAGTTTTTAGCATATAAGTCTTCCGGGTCAATACCCGGACTGCGCACACAAATCGAGGAAGGGTAGAATAAGGTTCTAAAGGCTTCGAAACACTGAGTTTGTTTCTATAGAATAAGATGATCTAACGGTTCATCACATTCTCCACCTCTAAAACAACCATTCATCCTCGAACGGACATAGAAAAGTGCCTGGACTGATGAAAAGGTGGGGATATCTACTCTGTATATTTGACTCGGACTCCCAGGTAGCTGCCTCAACGGGTTGACCTCTCCATTGCACTCGAATTGAAGGATAAATCTTTGATCTCAACTGACGAACCTGCCGGGCTAGAGTAGCCACCGGCTCCTCCTCATAAGTCAAATCCTTGTCCAACTGGACAGAGCTGATATCTAACACATGGGAAGGATCACTGTGATACTTTCGGAGCATGTACAGATGGAACACTGGATGAACTGTTGATAACCCTAGAGGCAACGCAAGCCTAAAAGCCACCTCTCTCACTCTCTCGAGAATCTCAAAAGATCCGATGTATCTAGGCCTCAACTTGCCCTTCTTACCAAACCTTATGACACCCTTTATAGGTGATACCCGGAGCAACACCCTCTCCCCGACTATGAATTCCACATCACAAATTCTTCCGCCACCAATAATGCTGCCACAAGTCCTGATACATCTTTGCGGCGCCCGGGTGAATAGAATACCGGGAGTTGTGGGCCTCCTCAAGAATAAAATCACGAAGCCTATCCACATTAGGCACACAAACACGACCCTACATCCTCATGACTCCGTCATCTCCAACAGTAATCTGCTTGGCACCACCATGCCGCACTGCGTCCCTAAGGACCAACAAATGAGGGTCGTCATACTGCCAATCTCTGATACGCTCAAACAAAGAAGGTCGAGCGACGTCCAAGCTAGAACGCGGATGGGCTCTGAATTATCCAACTTCACAAACTAGTTGGCCAAAGATTGAACATCTGATGCTAGTTGCCTCTCACCAACTGGAATGAACGCAAGGCTGCCCATACTCGCTGCCTTCCTACTCAATGCGTCGACCACCACATTGGCCTTTCCAGGATGGTACAAGATGATGGTATCATAGTCTTTCAATAGATCCAACCACCTCCTCTACCTCAAATTGAGATCCTTTTTCTTGAACAAATACTGAAGGCTATGATGATTCGTAAAATATCTCACATGACATGCCATAAAGATAGTGCCTCAAAATCTTCAGTGCATGAACAATGGCTGCCAACTCTAAATCATGGATAGGATAATTCTTTTCATGAACCTTCAACTTCCGCGATGCATATGCAATCACCCTGCCCTCCTGCATCAATAATGCACCGAGCCCAACACGGGAAGCATCACAATATACCGTGTAAGATCCAGAACCCGTGGGCAACACCAACATCGGCACAGTAGTCAAAGCAGTCTTGAGCTCCTGAAAGCTCAACTCACACTCGCCTGACCATCTGAACGGGGCACCCTTGTGGGTCAACCTGGTCAAGGGGACTGCTATAGATGAAAACTCTTCCACAAATCGACAGTAATAGCCCGCCAAACCTAAGAAACTCCTGATCTCCGTAGATGAAGTGTGTTTGGGCCAGTTATGTACTGCCTCAATCTTCTTGGGATCTACCTGAATGCCCTCCATTGGTATAACGTGGCCCAAGAAAGCGACTGAATCTAACAAAAACTCGCACTTTGAAATTTAGCGTACAACTGACTGTCTCTCAGAGTCTGAAGCACAATCCTCAGGTGCTTCTCATGCTCCTCCTAACTACGGGAGTATATCAATATATCGTCAATAAACACAATCACAAAGGTTTCCAAATAAGGCTTGAACACTCGGTTCATCACATCCATGAATGTTGTTGGGCCATTGGTCAACCCAAAGGACATCACCAGAAACTCATAGTGCCCATACCGCGTCCGAAAAGCTTCTTAGGGACATCAGATGCCCTAATCCTCAACTGATGGTAGCCAGATCTCAAATCAATGTTTGAAAACACCCTGGCACCCTGAAGATGATCAAATAAATCATCAATCCTCGATAATGGATACTTGTTCTTGATGGTGACTTTGTTTAGCTGCCGATAATCTATACACATCCTCCTAGATCCATCTTTATTCTTCACAAACAACACTAGTGTACCCCAGCGCGAGACACTAGGTCAAATGAAGACCTTATCAAGCAAATCCTGCAACTGTTCCTTCAATTCTTTCAACTCTGGCGGGGCCATCCGGTGTGGCGGAATGGAAATGGGCTGAGTGCCTTGGGTCAAATCAATATAGAAATCAATATCCCTGTTGGGTGGAATCTCCGGTAGGTCTGCAGGAAATACCTCTGGAAACTCACGGACAACAGGAATAGAATCCATATAAGTAACCTCCGCACTAGAATCACGAACGTAAGACAAATAAGCCAAACACCCTTTTTCGGCCATACACTGAGCCTTCATATAAGAGATAACCCTGCTGGTGTAATGGACAAGAGTCCCTCTCAACTCTAATCGAGGAAACCTCGGCACTGTTAAGGTCACTGTCTTAACGTGACAGTCTAATATAGCGTGATAGGGTGACAACTAATCCATACCCAATATAACATCAAAATCAATAATATCGAGGAGTAGAAGATCTACACTAGCCTCAAGACTCCCAATAGTGACCATACACGAATGAAAACATGATCTACAACAATAGCATCCCCCATAGGTGTGGACACATATATAGGGGCACTCAAAGAATCACAAGGCACAACCAAATATGAAGCAAAATAAGAGGACACATAGGATTAAGTAGACCCCAAATCAAATAGAACTGAAGTATCTCTACTGTAAACTAAAACAGTACATGTAATAATAGCATCGGATGGCACCGCCTTAGGTCTGGATGGAAAAACATAATACCGGGTTTTGGCCCCACCAGTCTACACCATATCCTTGGGACGATCTTTAGCTGGCAGGCCTCCACCTCTAACGGCCTGACCTCCTCCTATAACAGTATGGCCCCTACCTCTGGCTGCCTGACCCCTGCCTCTGGCTGGCTGAGCCGGTGGTGCAGCAACTGGTGCTGGATCCATGGCACGAGAACTCTGATACTGTGGCGGAACACCTAATAATCTCGGACAGGTCCTCCTGATATGGTCATAACCACCACACTCGAAGAATCCATCCTAATACTGCAGTTGTGGAAACTGAGACTGACCCGAACGGGCCAGATGACCACGGTAATAACTCTGAATAGGATGTGCACTAATAAGAGCTGGTGGTTCACTATGGGCTAGTTTCCAAGAAGGAGGCACATAAGGACCACGACTCCTTGAAGCACTATGGGATGCTTGAAGCGCTGAGTGGAACGTCCTGGGAGGATGGCCTCTACCAAAAGTACCCCTGCCTCCAGACGAGACACCGCTGAACCCACTAAAATGAAGAGGTCTCTTGTCTGACCCCTAACCTCATTGTCCAAGAACCATCTCGACTCGCCTGGCACCATTGACAGCCGACTGAAAAGAAATCTCACTCCCAGTCTCCTTAGCCATCTGCAATCTAATAGGCTGATCAAGTCCCTCAATAAATCTCCTCACCATATCTCTCTCTTTATTGGAAGCAAAATAATAGCATGACGGGCCAAATCCACAAAACGTGTCTCATACTAAGTAACAGTCATGCTGCCCTGCTGGAGACGCTCGAACTGACGGCGGTGCTCCTCCCTCAAGGTGATAGGTAGAAACTTCTCTAAGAAGAGATGAGTGAAATGGTCCCAAGTAAGAGCAGGAGACCCAACTGGTCTGGTCAACGAATAATCTGTCCACCATTTCTTGGCGGAACCATTCATCTGAAAAGCAGCAAAGTCGACTCCGTTGGTCTCCAATATACCCATGTTCCGAAGAACCTCATGACAGTTGTCAAGATACTCCTGGGGATCCTTTGAAGTAGCAGCACTGAAATGGACTGGAAAGAGCTTGGTAAACCTATCCAATCTCCACAAAGCCTCAGAAGACATAGTTGACCAATCACCAATCCGTGCCGCAGCAACCGGTTGAACTACTCCAACTGGATGAGCTGCTGGAGTCTGAAACTGGGGATCCATCTGCTCCGGGGTGTGAGTAGCAGGAGTCTGGTTCCTCCTCCAGCCTGAAAAAAGGCTGGTGCCATGGGAAATGCGCTAGTCTGGGACACACTCTCTATACGGCCCACCAAACAGACCAAAACATCCTGAAGCACTGGGGTAGCAATGAACCCCTCGGAGACCTGAGCTGGCCCGGCAGGGATAGTCTAAGATAGAACCTCATCATCGAACTCTACCTGAGGCTCTACTGTTGGGCTCCTACTCGGGCTCTAGGCTAAGCCCTGCCCCTGCCTCGACCTATGGCACAACCTCGGCCTCTCCCCCTCGTAGGAGCTGCTGCTGGAGGCTCTGGCTGCTACTTAGCTGAAGAAGCGGTACGCATTCTCGTCATCTGCGAGAAAATAAGAGTAGGAGATTTCAATCAGTATTGGGAAAACAAAGTCGCACGACAGAGATAAATAAAAGTGAAATTGTTCCTAAACATTATAGCCTTTAGGAGATAAGTACAGACGTCTCTGTACCGATCCCCCAGACTCTACTAAGCTTGTACGTGAATGTGAGGCCTATGCAACCTAGTGCTTTGATACCAACTTGTCACAACCCAGAATACCCATCGTCAGGACCATGATGGTGCCTAACATTATACTTGCTAGGCAAGCCAACGTTAGAGACTTATTAGCCAATTCTCTTACATTTAGGTGATTATCAGTAAACAAATATAATAAGTCGAAAGGAACGCGGAAATAAGTAAATAACAACTTTAAATATATACTATTAACACCCAGAATCCGGGTTCACAATTCACGAACATACTAGAAGTATTTGTCCGAAAGAAAATACAATTGTTTGTGAAATAAGGAAAAAAACAGTAAGTATCGAAGTATAGAAGGGGACGCCAGGGCCTGCGAACGCCAACAAGACTACCTTGGGTCTCCTAGATGTGAATTCTACAGCCAACTTCTCGATCAGCCACAACCTGCTCCAAAATCTGCACTGGAAGTGCAGAGTGCAGTATCAGTACAACCGACCCCATGTACTGGTAAGTGCCGAGTCTAACCTCGATAAAGGAGTGACGAGGCTATGGCAGGACACTCACGATATAATCTGCATACAATAAATAATAAAAGCAGAAAAGAAGATAGAATAAGGTGGAACAATAATTTTCAAGAAATAAATATAGTGCCCAACGTATTTCATCAGTGTTCAGCTATTACTAATCCATAAGCGCAATTCAAAAATATCATACAACTAACACAGTCAAAGAAAAATAAAAACATATATATTGTTGAGGCGCGCAACCTGATACCACCATACATAAAATATTCCTCCCTTATTTCCTATTAATAACATAAACAAGAGAATATAAATAATAGTGTTGCAGATTGCAACTCGATCCCACCATGACACAATAATCACAATCACAATTCACTCTTATCTCACCATATTCCACCTTTATTACACCTGTTGCGGCGTACAACCTGATCCCACCGTATAATATCAGTTCACCCTTATCTCTCCTCAATATATCACCCTTATTCCACCTGTTGTGGCGCGCAACCCGATTCCACCATATTAGTATCAATTGATCAGTAAGTACAGAAATGTTCACAATTTAACACAAACCCTTCACAATATTTAAACTTCAAAACAAAGCAAATGGGAAGCTTATACTCAATAAAACCTTACGCAAGTAATATTACTCAGTGAGACCAATCCAGAACATCACTAAAGGACCAATAAAATAGCTTAAGCAAGTAATTGGAGACAATGAAGCTACGGGATAACTAGTACTTTCAACAAGGAGAAACAATATCTAACAAGTAACAATTAGGCAGGGAAATACAATAAAAAAAATGTAACAGTTAAGGCAGGGAAAGAAACAATATAAGAAGAAGGTAAGACAAATAAATTGGCGGCGTATAAGTACACGCTCACATGATTTTCATATAGCAATTTAAGGCAAGGGTTCCTAATCCCTCAAGTCAAAGTTAGACACAACACTTACCTTGCTCAACGGGCCTCTCAATGCTCAATTACCGCCTTTCCTCTAGAATTCACCTCCAAACCACTCGTATCTAGGCACAATTAACTTAATAACATCAAATACTGCTAAAGGAATCAATTAAAATGCATGAATTTAGATTTTCCAAATTTTTCCCAAAAAGTCAAAAAGCGACACCAGGCCCGTTTGGTCAAAACCCGAGGTTCGGACAAAAATCCATTCACCCCTGAGCCCTATTATGTAATTAGTTTCGCAATCCGACCCCAAATTGAGGTCTAAATCCGCAATTTGCAAAAAAAACCCAAATTCTTCCTAATTCCCTAGTTTTCTACCATGAAAGAACAAAGATTAAGGCTAGGAATCTAATGGGTGATAATAGAAATGGAAGAAAATGAGTTAAGAAGAACAAAACTATGAATTGGTGTTGAGTTTTCCCATCAAAATTGCACCTAAACCGAGCTTTAATGGAGGGTTTATGAAAAATGGGTAAAATCCCCTTTTTGGAATGTTTTAATGTCTGGGCGTCAGGCCTTCTTCCCGTTCGCGAAGGGTCAGGCACGTTCGCGAAATGCAGCAGCCTAATTGGCTTTCCCGTTCGTGAAGGCACCCCCCTGCTCCTGGCCTCAGCATTCACGTAGAAGAACGAGTGTCCCCTCCCTCAAGCTTTGCGTTCGCGAAAACTGGTCGCATTCGCGAAGAGTAAGCCACCCACTACCTCGCGTTCGCGACCTAGCTACTGCGTTCGCATAGAAGAAAATCACCCTGCTCCAATTTTACCTTTCATTTTCGCGAGAGTACCTCCGCGAACACGATGAAGGAAACACCAGATAACAGCTGAAGCCAAAAACTAGATTTTTCTAACTTTCAAAACACCTGTAGCATATCTGAAACTCACTAGAGCCCTCGGGGCTCCAAACCGAACATGCACACAAGTCCTAAAACATCATACGAAATCCCACTCGCGCTCAAAACACCAAAATAATGTCTAGAACTACGAATCAGACACCAAATCAAATGAAATTTTCAAGAAAACTCTATGACTTCTATTTTCACACCCGAACGTCAAATTACGCCAAATCAACTCCGTTTCTCACCAAGTTTGACAGACAAGTCATAAATATTATAGTGGACCTCTACCAGGATCCGAAAAAAAATACGGGCACAGTATCAATAATGCCAAACATCAATAAATTCTTAAAACCATTAAATTTTCCTTCTTCTAATTTTCAAAAAAAAATTCATATCTCGAGCTAGGGACCTCGGAATTCGATTTCGAACGTATTCCCAGGTCCCATATTTCATTACGGACCCACCAAGACCGTCAAAGTACGGGTCTGGGTTCGTTTACTCAAAACATTGACCTAAGCCAACTAAAATTAACTTTTAAGGCAAAAATTCTTGTTTTTATCATTTTTCAACATATAAGCCTTCCGGGTCAATACTCAGACTGCGTACGCAAATCGAGGAAGGCTAGAATAAGGTTCTAAAGGCTTTGAAACACAGAGTTTGGTTCTAAATCATAAGATGACCTATCGGGTCATCAAAGATTTGGTATAGTTTTGACATGTGAGCGTCGTGTACGTGAGGTGACGAGTACATACACAGGCTAGTTATTGTAAAAAACTCGATTTCTACTAAGTAATAACATGTTTCCTTCTTATTTGAGTCATATCAGCATCTATAGTATCCTGTTAGAATAGAATAACATGTCTACTTGCTTTATTTGTTTATTTGAACTCCGTGTAGCATGTTTAGTGAATTTCCTGCTTTTCCTTGATTTGTACTTAGTCTAAATTTTAGGATTTCTTGTTGTAGTTGTTAAATTCTATTGTTTGAGATGTGTATTTACTTTGGGACTACAGAACGGTATTTCGGGAGATCCCCCTGTATATTTACTTTGGGACTACGGAACGGTATTCCAGGAGATCTCCCTGTCTTGCATATTAATTTTGGGACTACGGAACGGTATTCCGGGAGATCCCACTACACATTTACGTTTTGAACTACGAGGCGGTATCTCGGGAGATCCCCTGTTGTTATCTCTATGGACTGAGCTGTTACCTTTATATGATTACATTCTTGTTAACTTTCAGTCTTTACTTTATTGCGATAGTGCACTCTACTTTGTTTTATTATTTATATACCAGTAGGGCCCTGACCTGACCTCGTCACTACTCGATCGAGGTTAGGCATGGTACTTACTGGGTACCATTCTGGTGTACTCACGCCCTTTTCTACACATATTTTTCGTGTGCAGATCCAGGTTCCTCCTACAAGCCTTGTTATTAGTTGTAGTCGCTGATGTCTCGAAAACTTCAAGGTACATCTGCCCGCACCCGCAGATCCTCGGAGTCCCCCTCTATCCCCTATGTTGATTCTTATCTTATTTTTATAGACACTGATGTATAGAATAGTTAGACTTCGTAGAAGCTTGTGACTTACGGTGTTCTGTGTCATGGGATGTTATGTATATTTTGGGAGTTGATTATTTATATGTCGAGCGGCATCTCAAATGCTTATTTATATTATCTACTGCTGTTATTTGATAATTTTCCTGTTTTTATTTTATTTTCGTAAAGTGTTAGGCTTACCTAGTCGTAGAGACTAGGTGATGTCACGACAATTCACGGAGGGAGAATTTGGGTCGTGACATGAAAATTGGTGAATATTTGACCAAGTCATGATCAAACTTGCATATTATGTACCAAAAAAAATTTAATTAAAAAAATTCAAGTATACCGATCGAACTCGGTCGAAAATTCTGATTTAAATTCCACGCACAGGTTATTTTTCTCCGATAACACGATTGGTATTAGTGGTTAAAAATAGTAAACCACTTATAAATTATTATTATTTACAATCTATATGTGTATGTGTGTGTGTGTGTGTGTATATATATATATGATTTTATTTTATTTAAGATAAGTTTCACTTACATACATATGACTACATTGATAAGTTATTCTCAACTGTTCATACTCGAATGATTGATCAGTAACTAAATAACAAAATAAATCTTGGAGTTTAAGTGACTAGATGCTCCAAGATGTGTACAATCGATACAGTCTTGAATGTTTTATTCTTGATCACCTTATATAATTATTAATAACTTGCTCGGATACTTCATCAGTGGATCAATTGACACAAAATAGACATCGAACATGCTATAACACATTTAAAATTAAAATGTATACTGCTATAAGATGTAGTGCTTTATTAAAGCTTAAGTTGTAGCAACAACAACATATACCCGGTCAAATCCCCCACCACTGTTCTGCCGGCCCCACTGCCTCCTCTGCCATCACTGCCTACTCCGCACCCAAAATCAAACCCCCATCCTAATATTTCAAGGTTAGTTATCTATATTTTTGAATTAAAGTAATTTTAATTATTTTAATTGTATAAATTAGGGTTTAGTTAATGTTTAATTAAATTTAAGGTTTACTCCTATTGATTATGTTTATGCTAATACAAATATGATAATTTATTTAGTAGTGAAAGAGCTCCAAATTGTGAGTTGATGATTAAAACTTAAAATAAATTACAAGGATAATTCAATCTTATTATACGGCACTTCCAAAGTTTCCCAATGTAGTCCCAATTGCAAGTTGAAGATATTTGTACTCTAGCCCCTCTTTGTGAATTGATATTTTGTGTAATTTTGAATTTTTACATTTTGGAAGACCTAGATGCTTGTCTTAGGTGCTAATATGCTTATCTCTAGAGACATAACAATTGTATTGAGCAAGAGACTTGTCTCTACACTCTATATAGAAGAACAAGTTTGTGATTATGGATTTTTTAGAGGTCTTTAGAATCTTATTATAATTTTTTAGCGTGTGACCATTTTCATTGAATTTTATTTATCTAAACTATAAAATTATCCAACAATCATCAAGCATTATTATCCGCAGAAGGAGTGCAAAATCATATATATTAACCTAGTTCTCAATCTAACACCAAGTGTAACGATACAATCTAAGCTAATTGAATTTATTTAGGGACATATATTAACTTTCAAATTACTTCTTTTAATTGAATTTTAAAAGAACTTATTTAGGGATATATGTGAACTTTCAAATTACATCTTATAATTGAATTCTAAAAGAACTTATTTAGGGATATATGTGAACTTTCAAATTAATATAACATGCAATTTATTTGTTCTGTATGTAGATGGACTATAGTAGTTGGATCAATAATAGGAATTATCCTAATCGTTGATTTTTTACGGAGGAATTTATAGAAGGGATTAAAGAATTTATTAGGCATGCAATGTCACTTGAACCATTTCTAATCGGAGGGATGATTAGGTGTCCTGTGTGAAGTGCAAATTTATGTTTTTGGATCGGAGGATGTTAAGACTCATACTTATTAAAAAAGGATTTATGGATAATTATTTTGTGTGGACTAGTCATGGAGAGGTTGATGGTAGTGACGGTATATTTCATACATAGTTGTTGGTGAAAGTAGTTGGTCGGTGGGGAATAACGTCAACATCCTAGATACCATGAAATGGTTGCGGATGCTTTTGAGATGCACTTCAAGTTTGAACCCTATGAAAGTGTTAAACAAGCTCCTAACGAAGAGGCAAAATATTTTTATGAATAGTTAGAGGCCGTTATTCGTCCACTAAGTGAAAGGAGTATGTACTCTAAGTTGTCTGTTGCGGTTAGATTATTAAGTATCAAATCAGATACCAATATTCTCAAGCGGGATGGATTCTTTCATTAGCCTTATGAGTGAAATAGTTGACCCAACTTTCAACATACCTGAAGATTTCTATAAGGGTAAAAGATTGGTTTCAAAGTTAGGACTCTCGTCTTTGAGAACCAATTGTTGTGAAGATGGTTACATGTTATACTATAAGGGTGATGCAGATTTAGAAAGTTGTAAATTTTGTGAAAAACCTCATTTTAAGCGGGTTTCCGGCGGGAAGAAGGTTGTTGTAAAGTCGATGCAATATTTACCTCTTATTCCTAGATTAAAGAGGTTGTACGCATCGATGAGTTCTGCTCCTCATATGAGATGACACTATAAAAATAGAAGGCCTCCTGGTGTTATGTGTTATCCCTCTTATGGGAAGCTTGGAAGCATTTTGGTAGGATATATCCGGATTATGCTAGTGAACCGAGTAATTTTTGGTTGGGTTTTTGTGTTGATGGTTTCACGCCATTTTCTGTTTCTTCAACACTATATTCATGTTGGCCAGTTTTTATTATACAGTATAATCTTCTGCCTGAAATGTGTATGAGCAGTCCATATATTTTTTGTAATTGTGTTATTCCTGATCCCCATAATCCAAAGAGTTTGATTGATATATATTTGCAACCTCTAATTGATGAGCTAAAATAGTTGTGGTATGATGGAATTGAGACATGTGACATATCAATTAAGAAAAATTTCAACTTGTGTGCTAACTTAATATGGACCATTAATGATTTTCCTGCTTATATGGAATGTTGTCTAGGTGGATGACTGCTGGAATGCTCCAAGTATTAAAAAAAAGCAATTACACTGTGGTGTGTGTCAAAGGTGGTGAAGGCAACCAAGATGTGGAAAATGATTATTATGGTGTGATCAAAGAGATACTAGAATTATCATATTCAGGTTGGCCAAATAAGAAGATCATACTTTTCCGATGCAAGTGGACCTAACACCTAGAATAGGTACAAATGTGCACTCGCAGTACAACATAATTGAGGTTAATAAAAAGAGGGAGTATGATCTCTATGATCCTTTTATAATTGCAGAAAAAAGTTAGGCAAGTGTATTATGCTCCAGCTAATTGGTTGGTTGTAATCAAAACTAAGCCTATTGGTAGGGTGGATGTTGAGAATGTGCTAGATTTTTCTTACCAAAACAATACCTCAAGTGTTAACCAAATGGTGGATGATCAGTTAGAAATGACTTGGAGCATCCTCAACGCATATTAGAAGAAGTTGATTTGAAGGAAATAAAAATTATAGAAAATGAGGATGACGAATCACATAATGAAAATGAAATAAGTAAAGAGGAAGAATTTTCGGACGAGGAAGGATACTTCTAAGACGACTAGCATGTTAGTTTTTTCAAGCGCTCTCAACTTATATAGATTTGTATTCTCAATTATAACATTTTCTTTAATTTAGTACTTGCACAAACCCCCTTCCCTCCTTTTGTCATGACCCATCACGAGGCCTTCCCAATAGCTCCTCTATTTTTGAAGGCTTAAATTTATCCCCTTGTATTATGCAATCGTTAACTTAATACAACTAGTTTCTTTTGAACCATGAAAAAAAAAGTTAAGATACGGTTGACTATATTCATTAACTTGTTAGAAATTACATTTAGTTGGTTGTAAATGTACAAAGAATGAGTTAGGCATAACTAATTTCATGGGAGGCTTTCCAGCCATGCCCCATGACCCCTTGGGCGTGCCCCGTGGCGTCCTGGCAAGCCTCTCAACGCCTAGCTCCACGGACATCCTCGTGGTTTTGGCTACGCCAAGTGACAAGCACGTATGTGCCTCTGTCACCACACTGATATCCCTCGCCAATGCCTAGCCGCAGGCAGATGCCAACAATGCCATACGCGCAGACAATGCTGCATGTGCAGATCGCGATGCTAAAAACAAGGTTGCTGACAACGGACCTATTTCTACCTTGTAGAAAATTAAGTACTTTTCATTGTAAATGTAGAGTAGTTTATTCCATGTACTTCCATTATGTTTCTCTAACTTAGTTAGGTCAAGTCTTGTAACTTTGGTTTATTATTTTTAAGCACTATTAGGGGGGATCAAGCAATCAAACTTTCTAGAAAGCAAATAATTATCTGTATTGGTGTCTCCCTAGTCGACACCTTGTTGCTTTTCTTTAATAGCTTTCATTAATGCAATCAAGCTTTCTTTCATTCTCAATTCTCATTTATATTCTCTCAATTGCTTTTGATATTGGTTTTCCCGTACGACACTGACAATCTCGTCTAGCATACGGAGGGGATCTTAATTGACGGACAGTAACTGCACTGACATCAGTTGCTTAGCCTTACATCGCTCTTCCAAGGAATCTTAGGAAGGCTCCACGTAACAGTTGGTATCAGAGTGTAGGCTCGACATCAGACAAGGGAACACATTGCCATTACCACCATTTCTGACATGGTGAATCATGGGGACCGCATTGCGGCCTTTGAAGAGACAGTTGACATATTACGACTCATCATGGATACGGTGCCTGAACTAAGAACCAGCCTAGTGCAAAGGTTTGATGACCTGGACCGCAGAATGCTCCAGGTCAAAGTTGACATAGAAAATTTCAGTCGCAACTTTGAAAGAGACCGGCAAATGGTAGCCACAGAGCCAGCCAAATTTTTTGGTAAATTCGAGGGCTCCAACAGGAGCGTGCCGAGGATTTTGCCTACAGGGAACAAGAGGCAGACAGGGTGACTGTCATGCAACAAACTATAGAAAATTTGACAGGCCAGCTCAATATTGTCAATGCAGCTTTACAAAGTCTGCTTCGAGGAGGTGGAAACCAAATTGGGGGTGCTGTGAACCTCGCCCCCTGGTCACAAAAACTAAAAATTCCTGATCCAAATCCATACAGTGGAGCTCGGAATGCTAAAGAAGTGGAAAATTTCATCTTCGACTGTCACACCTCCTTTTTTATACACCCCAAGGGGGTATGGGAGTTTTTCCAATTAAAGTGACATTATTCGAAATGGGATTATTTTATTTATTAGATTCGCCACTTGGAATAGTTTATTTGGTGTCCCAAGTCACCGGTTTATCTTAAACCCAAATCGAGGAAAATTTTATTTTTTAAAGTCTGCGAACCAGAAATTCTAGATAAGGAATTCTGTTAACCCGGGAGAAGGTGTTAGGCAATCCCGGGTTCCGTGGTTCTAGCACGGTCGCTTAGTGATTATTACTTGGCTTAAATTGTTTAACTACTCATCTTTAGAGCCTCTGTGCATTTACCTTTAAACTGCTTTTAATCACTTGATTGTTCATAATTAAAGAATTGAGTTGCGCATACGTATACTCTTTTCCTTTGGCACGTCAAAAATCATGTCACGTGAGCGTGTCCACAATTAATAACGCTTTGTTTATTTATTTATTTTTTTTTATTTTTTTTTTAAAAAGTTTGATTGAAGTTGCGTGAACACATACTTTGAGTTACTTTTAGAAT
>ML318448.1:0-80797 GCA_005239505.1 Nicotiana paniculata
CATCTGAACTTTCCCCCCAAGCAGCAACCATAGCCTTTGTTGTGGTTGTCTTGGGTTGAACCTATTTTTTCCTCCTGTTCCTTCTCTCATATATTTCCTTTTTCCACTCTACTTCCCACTGAGGACAGTTTTTAATAAGATGGCCAGTCTTACCCCATTTATAGCATCCCTCGTTGGTTGGTCTTTCTGGAGCTTTTGCTTTGTTGTAGTTTCCTCATCTAGAGATGGCTTTCTTCCTCATGAGAAAGTTTCTAAATTCTTTGGTGATCATGATCATCTCATCATCTTCAAGATCTGCTCCGTCATTTATTCTTAGGGTTAGACTCCTCTCCTTCTTTGGACCATCCATCTTCATTGTCTGCCTTCTCAATTCATAGGCAGTGAGGTTTCCAATTAGCTCATCCAATCTGAGGGTTGCCATATTTTTAGATTCCTGGATAACAATGATTTTGCTTTCCCAAGAAATAGGCAAGACCCTTGTTAGGATCTTCTCAACCTNATCTGGACCTAGTCCATATATTAGCCACTTTTTGGCCTTTGAATTCTTCTCCCATTTCTTTAGATCCTCAGCAGTGCAATCATCTCTTGTCTTTGGTATATCTATACCTTCAACAGTCTTCATCATGGTAGCTAGAGGACCATCAGTGACTATGTCCCAGAGTTCATAGTCTTCTCCAATTAGGTGATCCTTCATCCTATTTTTCCACCATGAGTAGTACTGGCCATTGAAGAGTGGTGGCCTTGCAGTTGATTGACCTTCCCAGTTTCCAGGTGGTGCACTCATCTTGATCTTCTCCAAGGTGTTAGCCTTTCAAGGATAACCTGCTCTGATACCAATTGATGTTTTAGACTTCAATACCACACAAGAAGATAGGTTACTTTGTGTGGTATCCAGGTTTCGAGTGCTGTCTCAGTAGAAGAATCTGATTCTTCTTGGTGTTCCAACTACTACTGTTGCGGAATAATAAAAAGCAGTAAAGTAAAAACATAGAGATTTTTACGTGGAAAACACCTGGCTCAAAAGGTGAAAAAACCACGACCTACTCCTCAGTAGGATTTGCTCAACTCTTCACTAAAATCTCTGAGCCAAACGGACTTACAAAATAAACTCTTTTGTAATCCTAGGACTAACTCTAATCCCTTTGTAGTAACTAGCCCCTAGCTAATTTATACACACCTCAACTTAACTCTAACTTGAACAATACGTACCTATTACAATTTCTTCTATGAAAGCTGAAAGATACAATATTAAAAACTCCTACTACAATCAACTAGACTCAATAATCAATTAGATGGAACTGGTTCTTCTAGTTGAACTGTAGCCTTTGCATCGCACAATGATTCTGTTAGCAAAATAACTCTGGTAATTTTTGCTTTCAGACTTTGATTACTTTAGCTTTTGTGCGTGTTGAATTCCAGCAGAAATACATCAAGTATTTATAGAGTCAGTCGTTGAGCTTGTCTTCCAATTCTAGTTCAACTCTACCTGGGTGAACAAATTCGAACCAAACTCAACTTCCTTTCTTTTGTTACTTTCCTTGCTGAATTCGACTTCAATTAATCAGATCAGATTGCAACCTTTTATCATTAGGAGACAATATCTTGGTTCATTGATACTTCATATTCACAAACATCTCCTAAGCATATACGGTTCACGTGCCAGCTATGTAGTTCAAGATGTGTGCTCTGATGGACCTGGTTCAACTGGTCAGCCGTTTGTCAATCTTCAAAACTATGCAGTGACATGGGTCAACATGGACGCATGACACACAGAGTTTGAGCAGCAGTGTTAGGGTGATATAACTGTGTCAGAGTATTCAGTTCACTTTAGTGATTTGGCCCGACATACACCGGCTTTGGTTGCCACAGTTCGAGATAGGTTTCATCAGTTTATTGAGGGACTCCACCTAGAATCCGGGTTAGTATGGCTAGGGAGTTGGAGATGGATATTCCTTACCAACAAGTTGTGAGTATTTCTAGGAGATTAGAAGGCATGCTTGCTCGGGATAGAGAGGAGAGGGAGGCCAAGAGGTCTCGAGAGTCTGGCACTTACAATGGTACTTGTGCACCAACTTCAGTTTTCCATGGTAGGGGTTATGTGAGTCACCCCGTTCATTCAGCTCTTCCAGCTGCCAGTGGTATTCCTGCCATTTCTAGGTCCTAGGAGCCTTATTATGCACCACCAATATCTAATGTGCCTCCTACACGGGGTGCTTTGAGCGGCCAGTCTAGCAGACCTGGTCTGAGCCAGTCACAACAGCCACGCCCTTCGAGAGCTTGTTTTGAGAGTGGAGACACTTGCCATATGGTGAGGGATTTCCCCATACTTAGGAAGGGTGCACCTCCACAAACTTCTTATCCACCACATGCTCCATCGGATCCTCAAGCTATGATTCAAGCACCAACTACTACCCCACCTGCTCATCCAACTTGAGGTAGAGGTCGAGGTCGCCCTAGAGAGTGAGGCCAGGCTAGGCCAGATATTATGCTCTTCCGGCTCGTACAGAGGCAGTTGCTTCCAACTCTATCATTACAAGTATTGTTCTAGTCTATCATAGAGGTGCGTCAGTCTTATTTGGTCCAGGATCTACTTATTGCTATGTGTCCTTTTACTTTGCCCCGCATTTGGGCGTATCTCGGGATTCTTTGAGTTCTCCTATTTATGTGTCTACTCTTGAGGGAGATTCTCTTGTTGTGGATCGCGTGTATCGGTCGTGTTTGGTTGTTCTTAGTGGTTTTGAGACCAGAGTCGATTTATTATTGCTCAGTATAGTAGACTTTGATATTATCTTGGGCATGGACTAGTTGTCGCCCCATTATGTTATTCTTGATTGTCACGCTAAGACTCTATCACTGGCTATGCCAAGATTACTGTGATTGGAGTGGAGAGGTACCTTAGAGTATACTCCCATCAGAGTTATTTCATTTATTAAAGCTCAACGAATGGTTTAGAAGGGGCGTGACACGTATCTAGCTTATGTGAGAGATGTCAGTATTGATACCCCTACAGTTGAGTCAGTTCCAGTAGTGAGGGAATTTCAAGATGTGTTTCCAGCTGATCTTCCGGGCATGCCGCCCGACAGAGATATTGATTTTGGCATTAATTTGTTGCCGGGCACTCAGCCCATCTTTATTCATCCATATCGTATGGCTCCTCATGAGTTGAAGGAGTTGAAAGAGCAGTTACAACAGTTGCTTGATAAGGGCTTCATTCGGCCCAGTGTGTCACCTTGGGGTGCCCGGTCTTATTTGTGAAGAAAAAGGATGGTTCTATGCGTATGTGTATTGTTTATCGCCAACTAAACAAAGTTATAGTGAACAGGTATCCGTTGTCTCGTATTGATGACTTATTTGATCAGTTACAGGGTGCAAGGGTGTTTTCCAAGATTGATTTACATTCAGGCTATCATCCGTTGAAGATTTGGGAGCCATATATCCCGAAGTCTGCTTTCAGGACTCAGTATGGACACTACGAGTTCCTTGTAATGTCTTTTGGTCTAACCAAAGCCCAATCAACATTTATGCACTTGATTCACAGTGTGGTCCGACCCTATCTTGACTCATTCATCATAGTGTTTATTGATGACATTCTGGTGTACTCCCAGACTCGGGATGATCATGAGCAACACCTGAGGACTGGGCTTCAGACCTTGAGAGAAAAAAAGATATATGCAAAACATTTCAAAGTGTGAGTTTTGGCTAGACACAGTGGAATTCATGGGTCATGTAATATCTAGTGATGGGATCAAGGTGGATCCGAAGAAGGTGGAAGCAGCACAGAGTTGGCCTAGACCGTCGTCAGCCACAAAGATCAGGAGTTTTCTTGGTTTGGTAGGGTACTACCATCGATTGGTAAAGGGTTTCTCATCTATTGAAGCACCTATAACCAGGCTGAAACAGAAGGGTGCTCCATTCATATGGACAGAGGAGTGTAAGGAGAGCTTTCAAAAGCTCAAGACAACTTTGACTACTGCACCAGTATTGGTATTTCCTACAGGTTCGGGGTCTTATATTGTATATTTTGATGCGTCGCGGATTTGTCTAGGTGCGGTGTTAATGTAGGATGGTAGGGTGATTGACTATGCGTCCAAACAGTTGAAAGTGCATGAAAGGAACTATCTTGTCCACGACCTTGAGTTAGCATCTATTGTTCATGCCTTGAAGATTTGGCGGCACTATTTGTACGGTATTCCTTGTGAGATTTACACAGATCGTCGGAGTTTGCAACATTTGTTCAAGCAAAAGGATCTTAACTTGCATCAGCGGAGGTGGTTGGAGCTGCTTAAGAACTATGATATCACCATTTTGTACCATCCCAGGAAGGCTAGTGTGGAGGCCGATTCTTTGAGTCGTCGGGCGGAGAGTTTGAGGAGCTTAGCATATCTACCAGCAGCAGAGAGGCCATTGTCGTTGGATGTTCAGGACTTAGCTAGTTTGTGAGAATGGATATTTCTGAGTCGAGTCGAGTATTGGATTTTGTGGTCTCTCGGTCTTCTCTTTATGATCGTATCAGGGAGCGTCAGTATGATGACACCCATCTGCTTGTTCTTAAGGACACGGTCCATCACGGTGATGCTAAGGAGGTCACTATTGGGGATGATGGTGCATTAAGGATGCATGGTAGGCTATGTGTGCCAAATGTAGATGGTTTGCGTGAGTTGATTCTCCAAGAGGCTCACAGCTCGTGGTACTCCATTCATACGGGTGCCACGAAGATGTAGCAAGACTTAAGGCAGCATTACCGGTGGAGGAGGATTAAGAGGGACATAGTGAAGTATGTGGCTCGGTGTCCAAATTGCCAGCAGGTGAAGTATGAGCATCAACGTTCAGATGGGTTGCTTCAGAAAATAAATATTCTAGAGTGTAAATAGGAATATATCACTATAGATTTCGTTGTTGGACTCCCATGGACTCAACAGAGGTTTGATGCAGTTTGGGGGATTGTGGATAGGCTGACCAAATCAGCTCATTTCATTCTTGTGATGACTACCTATTCTTCTGAGAAGCTGGCTCGAATTTATATCCGCGAGATCGTCAAGCTTCATGGCGTACCGTGATCTATCATCTCTGATCGGGGTACACAGTTTACAAAACAGTTCTGGAGGGCTGTAAAGTATGAGTTGGGTACTCGAGTGGAGCTGAGCACAACATTTCACCTTCAGATGGACGGACAATACAAGCACATTATTCAGATATTAGAGGATATGCTCTGTATGTGTGTGATGGAGTTTAGAGGTTCGTGGGATTAGTTCTTGCCACTTGCGGAGTTTTCCTACAACAATAATTATCAGTCGAGCATATAGATGGCACCGTATGAGGCTCTGTATGGTAGGCAGTGTTGGTCTCCAGTGCGTAGTTCGAGCCGGGCGAGGCTAGATTATTGGGTACAAAATTGGTTCAGGATTCCATAGAGAAGGTTAAAGTGATTCAGGATTGACTTCACTCGGCCCAATCCAAACATAAGAGTTATGCGGATAAGAAGGTTCACGATGTGGTATTCATGGTTGGAGAGTGTGTTCTGCTCCGAGTGTCACCTATGAAGGGTGTTATGAGGTTCAGAATGAAGGGCAAGCTGAGCCCAAGGTTTATCAGCCCATTTGAGGTGTTGCGGCATGTTGGGGAGGTTGCTTATGAGCTTTCCGTTCCTCCCAGTCTTGCAGGGGTTCATCTAGTATTCCATGTTTCTATTCTCCGAAAGTATCACGCCGATCCGTCTCATGTGTTGGATTTCAACTGAGTCTAGTTAGATAAGGATTTATCTTATGTTGAGGAGCCGATGGCTATTTTGGTTAGGTAGGTTTGGAAGCTGAGGTCAAAGAACAATGCTTCTGTGAAGGTTCAGTGGAGGGGTCAGCCGGTCGAGGAGGCAACTTGGGAGCCCGAACATGATATGGCCGTCGTTATCCTCATTTTTTCACCACTTCAGGAATGTCTCTATGCTCATTCGAGGACGAACCATTGTCTTACGAGGGGGATTATGTAACGACCCGACCGGTTGTTATGAGAGTAATAGCCCCGATCCCCTATTTACTGCTTTCCTCGTATCTCTTTCTTCTTATGTGGCTTGTGGGAAGGTTTTGTTTTTTATTTCGGAGTGTTTTGAGACACTTAGTTCCTAAACGGAAGCTTCAGTCTTAGGATTTTGAGTGTAGTTGGAATTGTGTGAAGACAACTCCGGAGTGGAGTTTCGTCGGTTCCGTTAGCTCTGTTGGGTGATTTTGGACTTAAGAGCATGTTCGTATTGTGTTTTGGAGGCATGCAGCTTGATAAGACTTGAAATGGCAAAAGTTGAATTTTTTGAGATTGTTGTCGGCGACTGACTTTTTGATATTGGGTCCGGATTCCAATTTTCGAAGTTGGAGTAGGTACGCAATGTTGAATATGACTTGTGTGCAAAATTTGGGGTCAACCGGACGTGATTTGATAGGTTTCGGAATCGATTGTAAAAATTTGAAGTTTCAAGTTCATTAAGTTTGAATTGGAGGGTGATTCGTGATTTTTGTGTTGTTTGATGTGATTCGAGGGCTCAACTAAGTTCGTATGGTGTTTTAGGACTGGTTGTTATGTTTGGTTGAGGTCCTGAGGGCCTCAGGTGTGTTTCAGATGCTTAACGGATTAAATTTGGACTTAGGCTAGTTGCTTAAGAATTTTTTCTCGTTTCTGGTGTTTCCCTGTGGAGGGGAGACCACAGTTGCGGGATCGCACGTGTGGAAGACCAAGCGCATATACAGTTTTGGATGCGCAATCAGGGGTCATAAGTGCGAGGTAATATTCCGCATCTGCGATGCCAGCAGATGCGCCTAAGGAGCGCAGGTGCAAAGTGGGACCACAGAAGCGGATCAGGTTCCGCAGGTACGCACTCGCAGGTGCGGCCTCTTCATCGCAAATGCAGACCCTGCCCCTTAAGCCATTTTCGCACCTGCAAGGGAAATTTCGGAGGTCCGGTGTTGCAGGTGCGACTAGTGGTCCGCAGATGCGAAATCGTTTGGCAGAAAAGGCTAAGTTCGAGGGTTTGAATTCATTGTCCATTGTTGGACCTAGAGAGCTCGGATTGAGGCATTTCGAGGATTTTTCAGAGGGAGCTTTGGGGTAATGATTCCTAACTCGCTTTTGGTTATATTCCATTAATCTATAGTTGATTTCATCATGTAATTAAGGAATTTGGGTGTGAAATTTAGGGGAAAAGGCTGACAGTTCTTCAACTAAGATTTTGGGTAATGATTGGGATTTTGACATCGGATTTGGATAATTATGGTACGAGTGAACTCGTGAGTGAATGGGTGTTCATATTTTGTAACTTTCACCTGATTCTGAGACGTTGGCCTGAATTGACTTTTAGGGCGATTTTCTAATTTTTAGCTTTGATTTCATTAATTAGGTTAGTTTCTTATTGGTATATTTGTGGTATGTAATTGATTTTGGCTAGAATTGGGACATTTGGAGTCGAATATTTCTAGAAAAGGCATTGTTACTGATTGATTGAGCTTGGTTTGAGATAAGTGGCTTACCTAACCTTGCGTGGGGAAAATCCCCTTAAGATCTGGCACTATTATGATATGTGAGCGCCGTGTAGGCGAGGCGACGAGTGCGTACACGGGCTATTTGTTGAAAAACCTAATTTTTACTGAGTAATAACATGTTTTCATCTTAATTGAGTTATACTAGCATGTGTAGTTATCCTGTTAGCCTAGAATAGCATGTCTACATGTCTTAGTTGTTTGTATGAACTCTGTGCAGCATGCTTAGTGTATTCTTGCTCCTTTTATTGACATTTACTTAGTCCAAGGTGTAGGTTTTCTTGTTGTAACTGTTATCTCCATTGTTTTGAGCTATGTATTTACTTTGGGACTATGTGACAGTATCGCGGGAGATCCCCTGTATATTTTCTTTGGGACTATGGGCGGTATCATGGGAGATCCTCCTTGCACATTTACTTTTGAGATTACGAGGCGGTACCTCGGGCTTTCTCCCTGTATATTTACTTTTGAGACTACGAGGCGGTACCTTGAAAGTTCTCCCTGCATATTTGTTTTGGGACTACGATACGGTATCTCGGGAAATCCCCTACTGTTTACACGTTATTTTGTTGTGTTTCCTTTTGTTAAACTCTAGTCTCTTATTATACTGTATATTCTCCTACCTTATTTATTATTTACTAGTGGGCCTGACTTGACCTCGTCATTACTCTACCGAGGTTAGGCTTGGCACTTACTATGTACCATTGTGGTGTACTCATGCTACTCTTTTTCACATGTTTCCGTGTGCTGATCCAGGTACCTCCTACCATCCTTGATTTTAGTTGCATACTCGTTGCTGCTCCGGAGACTTCAAGGTACATCTGCCCGCGTCCGCAAATGTTGGAGTCTGCCTCCATATCTTTTGTGTTGTTTTTCCTTTACTTCTTCTAGATACTGATGTATGTAACAGTTAGATTAATTCTTAGAAGCTTGTGACTTATGATGTTCGGGGTCTTGGGGAAATTCTATGTATATTATGAGAGTTCGTTATTGTGTATGCCGAGAGAAATTTCAATCAATTATCTTATTACTTGTTGCTGTTAGAGGTTTAGATTTATGCTTTCATTTTCATTATTTTTTGCAAATGTTAGGCTTACCTAGTCGTAGAGTTGCGACCTCTCACGAAGGGAAGATTGGGTCGTGACAAGGAGAAAAAGGATGTGCTGCATCATAAGTTCAAAGTAAAGGACCTTGGAGAATTAAGGTACTTCTTGGGAATAGAAATAATGAGATCAAGCAAAGAAACCCTATTGAATAAAAGAAAATATGTACTAGAGATGGTGTCAGATTTAAGATTAGGTGGAACAAAACCAGAGGCAACACCTATTGATTTGAATCAAAAATTCACTTCACAAGAGTATGATAAGCACACTGGTACAACAATGAATGTGGCCTTGACCGATGCATCAGTTTACCAGAGGCTCATTGGTAGGTTACTCTACCTAACAATAACTAGACCAGATATCAGCTATGTGGTGCAGAACCTAAGTCAATTTATGTAAGAACCTAAAAGATCTCATTGGGATGCAACAATTAGAGTAGTAAAGTATATCAAGAAGGATCCAAGAATGGGAATACTCATAAGTTGTTTGCAGTCTGACAACCTGGCATGCTATTGTGATTGGGGAGCATGCTCAAACACAAGGAGCTCAGTGACTGGATTTTAGCAAAGTTTGGGGAGTCCCTAGTATCCTGAAAGTCGAAGAAACAACAAACATTTTCAACAAGTTCTACTGAAGCAGAATATATGAGTTTGGCAGCAGCCATAGAAAAAGTAACTTGGCTGTTAGGACTATTTTCAGAGTTGAAAGTATCAATCAAGCAACCCGTGGATCTGTTTTGTGATAACAAGGCTACATTATAGATTGCAGCCAATTCCATATTTTATGAAAGGACTAAGCACAGAGAGATCGATTGTCACTTTGTGAGAGGCAAGATTAAGGAAGGGAAGATAGTTACACACCACATCAGGGCCAAAGATCAACATGCTGATTTACTTACAAAAGGATTGGGAAAGGTGCATCGTTGTTTTTTACTTAGCAAGCTATGAGTTATTAACATTTTAGAGCCTTTAGCTTGAGGGGGAGTATTGGAATGCTTAATGGTTAGGAGTCAACTGTAGTTAAAGGAGTTAACTGTAGTGGTTAGTTAGTTGTTAGAAGTTAGTTAATTACACTATACATATGACATATAGATGCCAACTGGAAGTTAGAGTATTTAGCTAAGTTAATTGTGTATAGAAGTATACATTGTAAACACTTTGCAATATAAGAATTTTCATTTCATGTTCTCAAATATTCTCTCACTGCACAACTATCTCTGCTCGTTCTCTTCTACTGCCATTACCACACAAGCTCAGTTCCTCCATGGAAGGAGTTTGGAGCTGAACTAGATTCAGAAATTTCACAAAATTGACTGAAGACTAAATTAATAAAACCTAACTGCATATACATAACTATTCAAACACTAAGAAGAATAAACCTGCTATATACAGTCAGACCTCTCTATAACGATATTCCTATATAACAACACTTCTCTATAAAAGCCAAGCTTTTTCCGGAACCAATTTTCTTGTTATGTTATTATATATGTTCTCTATAACAGCATTTCTCTATAACATCCAAAAATATTCGGAACAAACGAGGCTGTTATAGAGAAGTTTGACTGTAGATACATTTTCTTTTTGAGATATTGCACTTCTAATCATTTTTTGTTCATGGAATAACTTTTATTCTTAAGGTATATTTAACTAACTACCTTATTTAAGCTTTAGTGAGTAAACTGTGCACTTATAATTCCATCCTTAATAACTTTTAACAAATATAAGGGAATTTTCTCATAAAATAAGAAATCCAAATTAACAAAATGACTTAAAAGAGCATCGCATGGTTCAACAATTAATATCTTGTATAATTATGAAAGTTTTCGCAAAATACAGCTAGTACTTATTTCATGTTAAATATGTTCAATTTTGATATATTGTGAGGACCAAAATCAAACTATCTACAAATTGATGGACCAAAATAAATTTTTTCATAATATCAAAATATTAGCATGATTTTAGCTTATATTTGTAGAGATATCATTCCAATAGATGAAGTCTTTATCTAGTATCAGGCTTGTTTACCTCAAAAATATGAGTAACAATTAAATTTGATTTGTGGTTTTAAAGATATGTAATCTAGTCCAATACCAACTAATAAGCAAGTAATATAGAGTATAAATGAGAGGACTCGATGAACCAAACCAACGTTACTCGGGCGATATGGACCTCGAGCTCGATGACCTCGAGGTGGGTTAGGGATGATAAGGCAAGAACAGTAAATTAAGAGCAGTAATGCTAGAGAATAATTCTGAAGAACAATGAATGAGAAAGTAAGATAGTATATTCTTTGCCAATGATTAGATGATGTTTACAAATGATTGGGTTCCCCTTTATATAGGAGGGGAGACCCTAAATATGGTACATTTCTATTTACACTAAGGAATCTTATTGGTACAGCTGTGTAACTGCCTAGTACGGATTTGTACTAATTCGTACAAGTCTATTCCCGAATTTGTGCCATGATCTTTGGGGACGTGGCAAGAATCTTGTCATTTCCGAAACTCATAACAGCTTCATTTAGGCACCAGTCGTATTTCGCTCCGACGTTCATCGAGCACCTAGGCCCTCGAGCCTCTATTTCGTCTTCAAGCCTGATCTCGACCTCTACCAGGCTTCTGCCCTCGATGCAACTTCTCGAGCCTACAAAATCGAGGCATAAGATTTTGACCGTATACAGATAGTCCTCGCGTTTCTTAGAATGAAATGATAAGAAACGATTCGATTCTCAACCCTTCGATGCCCCAACCATGATGTTTGTCTCGTGATGTCAGCAACTGGTGTGACTAAATGATCAACTGTTTGGCTTACTCAACACGCCTATGTGACCTCTATAGATACTACAACCTTTTACTTTGCAAACTTTACTTTCCACAACATCTTAAACCTACATCAACTTCTTCCTTCTGCCTACGCTTAACCTTTTCTTCAACTTGTGCTCATTTCATCATCAACTTTCTTTTCTTCTTTTGAATTTCTAAAAAAAATGGCCAAAAAGTTCTAAGACAGTTCCTTAGAAAGAGAAAGTCTCTTCGTCATCACGCAAACCCAAGAGCAAAATGGTGGTACCACCTCGTATCGAGGAGTGTACTCCAGGGCCTTGCGAAACATCTTCCGATTTTAACATCGACAGACCTGCTTCAGTCCCGGGTCAATGTGAACCTATGTCTCGGTACATCATCTTGATAACAGAAGACGAACTCAAACAGGTAAAGGCATATTTCCATTGGGGGAATAAAGACGTGGAGATCCCTTCCCCGAAGAGGATATTACTACTCACAAAGCAAGGTACTTGAGTGTGTATACTTATCCATTCACCCTAGGTCCTGTAGGCCCTTCTCTGCCCCCCAAAGATCCAGTGACTCTCGACTTTTGCCAACAGTGTCAAGTGATGCTTGGTCAAATTTACCCCTCCTTCTGGCAAATCGTCAACTTGATTAGGTACTTCTCAAGCAAGGTCGAGGGGATGTCCTTTACCCTGGACCATCTGATCAGGCTATACAACCCTCGCCTTTATAGAGGTGGCCTGATAAAAGTTTCAATGCCAGTCCTCGAAGTCTTTCTTCTCCAGCATCAATGAAGACAAGGACCGAGGGTGGATGAGCCGCTTTGTTCGAATCAGAACCTTCGACCTGATTCCTGCCGAAAGGATGCCATTCCCTGAGGAATGGAACATGAAATGTAAGTACAGGCTTATCTATGGAGATTTACTACTTTCGATGTTCCTTTTGTTTTTGACTAATCCCTTTATAATGATGCAGCTGTCGCTTGGTTTCCTGGTGCAGTTCCGAGCCTCCCGGGTTGGGTTCGGCAACTGGCCACAACTTCCTCATATGCCGAGCGCAACTGGCGTGATTTGGCCAAAGTTCGATGGGAGGCCAAAAATCATGGTGAGTTTTTATTATTTTCTTATCTATGTTTCTTAGTGAAATACTCATTTTCGTTTTCATGCAGGCCTTAGGGACACTGTTTCAATGAGGCCGCCCCCGTCCGGTAAGGAAGAAGTCCAAAATCCCACCAAGTAAAAGAAAAGGAAGAAGGGGTCGCCGGCGAACCCCGAAGAAAAATAAAACCAAGCTTCGAAAGCCTAAGGCCGATACTGTGGCCTTATCTCAAGATACGGCCGAACGTCTTTGTGCTAAGGACGAAGAGAGAGATGGCCTAGAGGACGAAGATGATGACCGCCCGTTAATAACTCAAAAAAGAGGAAGCATCAATGCTTCGAAGGCCGCTAAACCAAAGGCGGATGATACAGTTCAATCTCGAGCCGAAGAGATTTCTGAGGGGAGCTCGAGCAAAGTCCTCGAGCCATCAAGTGACAAGAGTGAGCCTCATCCCGGGGGGCACTTGGCTGATGAACTTGGAGATCCCAACTCTGAGGCCCTCAGAAGACGGGAAAATGCCCCGAGCGAATCATTCAGGGTAATCGATGTGGACGATTCTCTGTCGGGCCCGGTGTTCTCTGAGGAGTAAATACGGGACGCCCAAGATATGAGGACTCCGGATGTGAGAAAATCCTACGGGGAGAATGACATCTTTCTGGAGTATCTTACTAGAATCAAAGAGGGCCCCGGTCTTGACGCCTCGTTCATTTTTTAGGAGACCGAAAAGCTTCGCAAACGGGTAAACTTTGCCTTCACAACTATGCTTTGAGTTTGATTTTTGTCTTTTCGACTCTTTTTCTTTGTGAGAAGGTCGTGCTGCTTTACAATAAAGCATTTTCCAAGTCTTAGGATGAGCTTGCCCATTGTGAAGCTGAGTTCAAAAGGCTCATGGTAGAGATGGACAACTATAAGGCTCTCTATGCCAAAAGGGAGGAGGAGATCGGCGATCCTCGAGCAGAGTTGGCGAAGGCCCATGAACAACAAACCGAGCTTCCTAAACTGGTAGCTTTTTAGGATCTATTATGTTTTTACTCGGTTTGGTGACTAACACTTCATTTTTTCAGTTTTAGCAGAGTGGTGATCTGGTGGAGGAGCTTCAAGAGGAGCTCAAGATGAAAGAGGTCGAAACCTTTGGGTGGAGACAACATATGGATCGTCTCGACTCAGAAAAAGACACTCTTCAGGAAAAGTTGGCCTCGGTCGAGCACCAACTTCTAAGTGCAAAAGAGGAGAGCCGAAAAATTGAGGAGCTTTGAGCTAAATCGGCCGCTGGATTTGCTAAAGCCAAATCCAAGGCTGAGGCATTCATGTCCTCGTATCGAGCTGACGCCGCTGCTGCTAATGCTTGGGCATAGGATATCTCTTCCGCAGCCGAGCTCAAACTATCATGTGCCTTCAACCATGCTAGGCTGGAGTCCCGAAGACAAACTCTCGAGGAGGTGCATGCTAGAGGCTTCGACCTCTCGGCCGACATTGAAAAGGTGAAAACTTTGGAGGAAGAGGCACCTGCTATGCTTTCCAATGATGAGGATTCTATTAGCGGCTCCGAGAGTAAGGGAGACAAAGATGAAGTCCCCGAGGAGGAGGAGGTCCCTGAAGATAAAGCTACCGACGATACAACTCCTAGGGATGTTGCCTCCGGGCAAGTGGCCCCGAAATAGATTAGGTTCTTTTTGTTTTTTGGCTTTGTGTAAGGGACCCTCGTGGGAGTTGTAAATGTACTTTGTAAACATCTCTTTATTAATATAAAGAACCTCTTTGCTCCATCTTCTTTTTGTGTTAAATTCTGTTTCGTCTTTATTTGTGAAAATAAATTTGATATTTTAATTCAAATGATCAGTCCGAGTATTGGCCTGGATTCAGAATAAAATAAACCCTTAGGTTTTTATTTTATCAACGAGCGATAACAGAATATCTCTTAAGGTTTAATCCTCGAGCTAAGATTTAGGTCAGTTGGATGCATGCTCGAAGTGATGGGACTCTTGAGTCCGAGCTGAATGAGAGCAAGGTCTCGAACTCCATATGCTCCGGCCCTTATGCTCTTAAATATTGGTCTTTAGGCTTTTTTAGTATTGGCCCTTAGGCTCTTTTAGGTTGGCCCTTAGGCTCTTTTAGGTTGGCCTTTAGGCTCTTTAGGTAGGGCCAATTCGGCCTCTAAAGTGGCTATAATTTTTCCCTCTTTTCGGCTAAAAGACTTGGTGTAAATTTTGATAAGCCTTAGCATGTGTTTTTTGTACTCATTGGGTTTTTCGAAGGTTCGATCGATTGGAACCTCGTTTGTAAGTCATTGTATAACGATAATTGACTACCTCTTGAGGTTTTTTCGAAGGCTGATGTTACCGAAGCCTCTAAATTATCCGAGGGCTAGTTTTATAAAAAGCAATTTATCATTTGCTTTTGATGAGGGTAGCCTAATTTAACCGGTTTTTCAAAGTATTTGAAGGCCTTTGGTTTTATGGCTGAAGGCGTACGTCTCCGAGCCGCATTATTTCGGCCATAGCCTTTTGACATGACCGTAGTCCTTAATATGGTCGTAGCCTTTAATGTGGCCGTAGCCATCGGGTATGTCTCTTGGACTTGTTTCCCGATAACCTTTCGAATTTGTTCGAAAGGTTAGCCCCCGAGTATGGTGGCGTTGGCCTTTATATCGAGGGAGTGCCTCTTAGAGGTCTTATGAGTTCGAGTTTTCGAGGGCTCGGAAGTGTTGACCGTCGATGACAGTCCCCGAGTATTCGAGATGCATTTGCGTTCTGGCTCTTGAGCTGTTTCTCGTAGAATTATAAGCATGAAGTGTAGAATTATAAGTATGAAGCTCGTATAATAGTAGACTTCTTTGAGACAAAGTGTTTTGATATAGCAAGACCGCTTCTTCGAATAATTGATACATGCTTACATGTTTTGCCATCGGGGGCTCGACTACTCTACATGGACACGGTTCATTTGGCCATTTGGCCCATTACAAAGTTCTCATTTCAAGGCCCTCTTCAGCATGAAACCTTCGAGGGTGATGCCTCCAGTATTCGAGGTCGATTGAAAAGAATCCTTGAATACTTGTTCAATTCTCCGTAGGTAGCATATAAATGTTGCCTCATTAAAAACCTTGCCGGAAAAACCCATTTGGGGTAAAACTTGATCTAAGGGAAAAAGAGTGCAACACATGCTTTAAAACCTACGGTCTTTGAGTTGAAGGATGCCTCTATGTCTCTAACCGAACACCTGTAAGGTTTTAGTCTCAAATATAAATGCAAAAAAGGAGAAGGTCATACCTTAGCAATAGTATCGTTTGAGTAGTGATATGTTCCAATTGTTTGGTAGTTTCTCGCCTTCCATTGTGCTAAGTTTGTAAGATCCCTTTCCCACGACTCCGATGACTCGGTATGGTCTTTCCCGATTTGGGCCTAGCTTCCCTTCGTTTGGGTCCAAAATGACGAAGGTTCGCCCTTCTGTTGTAATACCTCTCAATCATTTGTTTCTGTGCGGCCATTCGAACTAGTGCGGCTTCACCTTTTTCATCTAGTAGTTCGAGACAAGTGTTCATAGCCTCGTGGTTTGAACCCTCGGTAGTATGTTGAAACCTGACGCTTGGTTCCCCGAACTCGACCTGAATCAATGCTTCAGACACATACACCAAAGAGAATGGGGTTTCCCTCGTGCTTGATTTTGACGTTGTTCGATATGCCCACAGCACCTCGGGCAATACCTCTCTCCATTTACCTTTAGCATCATTCAATCTCTTCTTCAAGTTTTGAATTATTGTTTTTTTTGTGGACTCGGTCTGGCCATTTGCGCTTGGGTGATAGAGTGTTGATAGAATCCTTTTGATTTTATGGTCTTCGAAGAATTTTGTCACTTTGTTGCCGTTATACTTCTTCCCATTGTCACATACTATTTCGATGGGAATCCTGAACCGATACACGATGTGGTCCCATATGAAGTCAATGACTTCTTATTCTCTTATTTTCTCGAAGGCCTGCGCTTTTACCCATTTTGAAAAGTAATCAGTCATAAAAAAATGAATTTAGCTTTACCTGGCGCCGTTGGTAGGGGGCCGATGATGTCCATCCCTCATTTCATGAATGGGCACGGGGATAGGACCAAAAATTGTTCACCGGGATGATGGATCATCGATGCGAACCTTTGGCATTTATCACACCTTCGAACAAACTCCTTAGTATCTTTTTCCATGCTATCCCAGTAATATCCAGCTCTAATTACCTTGCGAACCAAAGAGTCAGTGCCAGAGTGGTTCCCACAAGTGCCTTCGTGGATTTCTCGCAATACATAATTAGTGTCTCCCAGTCCTAAGCATACTGCCAGCAGTCCGTTGAAGGTTCTTCTGTATAATGTTCCATTTTCATCGAGCAAGAATCGAGCTGCTTTGGCTCGTAAGGCTATCGACTCCTATGGGTCCGAGGGGAGCTTTCCGTGCTTCAAGTATTCGGCGTATTTGTTCCTCCAATCCCATGTCAAACTTGTCGAATTAATTTCCGCATGGCTTTCTTTGACCACAGACCTCAACAATTGGACAACAGTCCCCGGGAGAATATCATCTTCTTCGATCGACGACCCCAAATTCATAAGTGCATCAGCCTTACTGTTCTGTTCTGGAGGTACATGGTTCAGTGTCCATTCTTTGAAGCGGTGAAATGTTACTTGAAGTTTTTCTAAGTACCATTGCATTCTATATTCTCGAACTTCGAAGCTTCCGTTTACTTGGTTTATAACCAAAAGAGAGTCACACTTGGCCTCAATGACCACTGCTCCCAGGCCCTTGGCCAGTTCGAGACCTGCAATCATGGTCTCATACTCGGCCTCATTATTAGTCAATTTAGAAGTTTTGATAGATTGCCTAATGATATTGCCCGTAGGCAGTTTTAAAACAATACCAATCCCGGACCCTTTCACATTCAAGGCGCCGTCTGTGAAGAGAGTCCATACCCTCGAGAATGTACCCATTTTTAGTAGGAGTTCCTTTTCTACTTCGGGTACGATGGCAGGTGTAAAATCAGCCACGAAGTCTGCCAAAATTTGAGACTTGATTGCTGTTCGGGGTTGCTATTCGATATCTTACCCTTCAAGTTCGATGGCCCATTTGGCCAATCGGCCTGATAGCTCGGGCTTATGCAAGACATTTCTAAGTGGGTATGTAGTCAATACACATATAGGGTGACACTGAAAATATGGTTTTAATTTCCTAGATGCGCTTATTAGTGCAAGTTCTAACTTTACTAAATACGGGTACCTGGTTTCAGCATCTCCTAGAGTCCGACTTACATAATAAACGGGAAATTTTGTACCTTGTTCTTCTCGAACCAGCATGCCACTTACCGCTACCTCGGACATGGCTAAGTACAAGTAGAGTTTTTCATCCTCCTTCGGAGTGTGAAGCAAGGGTGGGCTCGATAGGTACCGTTTTAACTCTTCTAAGGCTCGTTGACATTCCGGAGCCCATGCGAAGTCATTCTTCTTCTTGAGTAGGGAAAATAAATGATGGTTCCGATCTGATTATCTCGAGATAAATCAGCCTAGCGTAGCTATTCGTTCAGTTAGTCGTTGTACGGCTTTCACATTGTTCACGATGGTGATTTCTTTGATGGCTTTGATTTTTCCGGGTTGATATCGATCCCCGTGTTTGACACCATGAAACCTAAGAACTTGCCCGAACCAACTCCAAAGCGCATTTCTCGGGGTTGAGTTTCATGTTGTATTTTCTTAAGATCTCGAACGTTGCCGGCAAATGAATCAAATGGTCCTTCGTGCGCAGGGACTTAACTAGCGTGTCATCAATATAAACTTCCATAGATTTGCCTATCTGATGTTCGAACATTTTTATTAACTAGGCATTGGTATGTAGCCCCTACATGTTTAGCCTGAATGGCATTACATTGTAGCAATATGTTCCATACTTCGTGATGAACGAAGTCTTTTCCCGGTTCTGTGGGTTCATTCGTATTTGATTGTAGCCGGAGTAGGCATTGAGAAAAGTAAGGATCTCGTGGCCGGCCGTAGCGTCAATCAAACGATCGATGTTCGGCAATAGGAAAGAGTCTTTGGGGGCATGCCTTGTTCAAATCTTTGTAGTCTATACACATTTTAAGTTTGTTTCCCTTTTTAGGGACTACTACTACATTAGCTAGCCATTTGGGGTATTTTACTTCCCAAATGGACCCTATCTTGAGAAGTTTGGTTACCTAGTCTTTTATGTATGCATGCTTTACCTCGGACTGGGGCCTTCTCTTTTGCTTCACTGGTTTAAATTTGGGGTCGACACTTAGTCGATGGGTGGTTATCTCCGGTGGGATCCCTGTCTTATCTAAGTGGGACCCGACAAAGCAATCAATGTTATCGATAAGGAATTGAATGAGTTTTTCCGAAGTTCGGGGGTTAATCCCGTCCCTACGTATATCTTTCATTCCGGCAGATACTCGATCAATATCACCTGCTCAAGTTCCTCGACCGTGGATTTCGTCGCATCTGACTCCTCGGGGGCGACGAAAGCTCGAGGGGTAAGGAAGTCCTCTTCTTCGTCCTCGACCACCTGTTCCTCAGGCTCAACAAAGGATATATGTTGGATCAAGAAGCTGAATGGTTTTGAAGATTGATAAAGGAACTCAGAGTTGAACCAGGTCCATCACTGGAGACATAGACACATGCAAAGTTAAAGGCACGTGAGGTGCACAAGCAGGAGATAAACAAAATCAGTGATCTAAAGAGATATCTCCTGATCGAAAAGGTTGAAAATTGATAAGGAGATGGACTCCTTATTCAGTAAGGACAGAATCAAGATTGAGGAGGATCTAGGGAGTTGAGATCAACTAGAACTCTTCCACCAAAGAAGAGTTGCATCCAAATTCTAGTATATCTCTCTGTCTACTAATACAATATATTGTTAAGTGTTCTTATTGAACAGGTGCGCACAAACATAGAAGCAAAACAAGAATTGATAGCAAAATTATCAAAGCAATTTCGCAAGCAGTTCGTATGAGAATTACCTGTGCGACTCTGAAGCTACTTGAACCAGCTAGAAGAACCAGTTCTATCTGTTGTCTTTTAGTCCAGTTTATTTGTAGTAGGTGATTACAAATTGTATCTTTCAATTTTATCTAGAAGCAATTGTAAAAGGTACTGGGTATTCAAGTTAGAGTTAACTTGAAGCTTGCCGCAAATAGCTAGAGGCTAGTTTGCTACAAGGGGATTAAAGTTAGTCCTTAGGTTTATAAAAGAGTTTATTTTGTAAATGTTGTTTGGCTCATTGATTTAGTGAAGAGTTTGGGAAAATCCTACTGGGAAGTAGGTCGTGGTTTTTTCACTTTTTGAGCCAGGTGTTTTCCACGTAAAATTGTTGTGTTCATTTATTTCTGCAATTATTATTCTGCAAACTGTAGGAGTTGGAACACATAGAAGAACCTGATCCTTTTACAATTACTGCACGCGAAAATTGGACACCACACAAATCCCCCAAATATACCATAACATACACAATCCCCCTCTTGTGTCGTATTGACGTTTAGAACATCAATTGGTATCAGAGCAGGTTATCCTTGAAGAGTCTAATACCTTAGGAAAAGATCAATATGAGTACACCACCTGGGAACTGGGAAGGACAATCAACTGCTAGGCCACCACTCTTCAATGGCCTGTACTACTCCTGGTGGAAGAACAAGATGAAGGATCACTTAATTGGGGAAGACTATGAACTATGGGACATAGTCACTGACGACCCTCTAGCCACTATGAAAAAGACTGTTGAAGGAGTAGAAGTGCCCAAAACTAGAGTTGACTGCATGGCTGAAGATTTGAGAAAATGGGAAAAGAATGCCAAAGCAAAGAAGTGGATTGTGTGTGGACTTGGTCCAGATGAGTACAACAGGATCCAAAGCTGCACCACTGCCAAGGAATTTTGGGACACTCTACAAGTGGCTCATGAAGGAACTACATAAGTGAAAAGATCCATAGGTACATTATTATATTCTCAATATGAGAACTTTTCTATGAAGGAAGGAGAGACCATCCAAGAGATGTCCACTAGGTTTACTACTCTGATAAATGAACTAAAATCTCTTGGAAGGAATATTCTTGAATAAGACAAGGTTGAAAAGATTTTGACAAGGGTTTTGCCAATCTCCTTGGAAAGCAAGATCACTGCTATTCAGGAATCCAAGAACATGGCAACCCTCAGGTTGGATGAGCTAATTGGTAATCTCACTGCTTATGAACTTAGAAGGCAGACAATGAAGATGGATGCTCCCAATAAGGAAAGAAGTCTGGCATTGAGAATCACTGAGGAAGTAGATCTGGAGGAATATGAGATGGCCATGATCACCAAGGAATTCAGAAACTATCTCATTAGGAAAAAGGGCATCTCAAGAGGTGGAAACTACAACAAGGCAAAGGCTCCAGAAAAGCCCACCAACGAGGGATGCTACAAATGTGGAAAAACTGATCATCACATCAAAAACTGTCCTTAGTGGGAAGTGGGTGGGAAGTGGAATGGAAAAAGGAAAGATCTGAACGAAGGAACCGGAAGACGGAACTGGTTCATCCTAAGTAAAACAAAATATCAACGAAAGCTATGGTTGTTGCTTGGGGAGAAAGCTCAGATGAAGAATCAGATGATGAAGATGGAGATGAACAGGCGCTTATGGAAATTGGTGAATCAGATGAGGAATCATGTGAAATGGGAAAAAAGGTCAAATCATTAGGGTTGGTAAATTAGGTAAGGATGACACACGTTCCATTGAGAACGTTTACTTGATAGATGACTTGAAATATAGCCTGATCAGTGTGTCACAATTGTGTGACAGAGTTAACCTGGTTGCATTCACTTTTACAAAATGCTTTGTGATCAATCTTATCACTGACAAGATTGTTTTGCAGGGAAAAAGAGTGAATAATATATATGTCATTGACCTATCCACACTATCAGAAAATGAATTAACTTGCTTGAGTGTGTTGGACAGTGATCCCCTCCTTTGGCACAAAAGACTTGGACATGCAAGTCTAAATCAACTCAACAAACTAGTCTCCAAGGAATTGGTGATAGGTCTCCATAACATTAAATTCAAGGAAGACAAAGTTTGTGAGGCTTGTGCAAGGGGGAAGCAGGTAAGGTCTTCTTTTAAAAGCAAGAAAGTGATAAGTACCACCAGGACGTTGGAATGGGTCCATATGGATCTATGTGGTCCTATGAGAACATTAAGAAGATGTGGTAAGAGATATGTAACGGTACTTGTTGATGACTACTCTAGATTTACATGGACATTGTTCCTAACATCTAATGATGAAGCATTTGATATGTTTACTTCTTTTGTTAGAAAAATCCAGAAATAGTTAGGAAATCAACTTGCATCAATAAGGTCTGATCATGTCACTGAATTTGAAAATGCAAATTTTGCTGAATTTTGTGATGAACATGGCATAAATCATAACATTTCTTCCCCCAAAACTCCACAACAAAATGGAGTGGTTGAAAGAAAGTACAGGACACTTGAAGTTATGGCTAGAACCATGCTTATTTATAGTAAACTACCTCATAGCTTCTGGGCAGAAGCAATAAACACTGCATGCTGCATTATAAATAGGTGCATGACTAGACCACTTGTAGAGAAGACTCCCTATGAGTTACTTAAATGGAGAAAGCCCAATATATCCCATCTTAGGGCTTTTGGTTGTAAGTGCTTTGTGCACAACAACGACAAGGACTCCCTAGGTAAGTTTGATCCCAAAAGTGATGAGGGAGTATTCTTAGGATATTCCTCACATAGTAAGGCTTATAAATTATATAACAAAAGAACTATGTGTGTTGAAGAAAATGTGCATGTTGTTTTTGATGAAACTAACATTCTTTCTGAGAGGCAGGAACATGAATATGAGGAAATTGGGATGGTCAGAAACTCCGATCAAATTGGAGCAATACTAGAAGAAGGAACAGGTGGTGGAACAAGTCCATCTACCCTGAGCAACCTGACAGGGGGAACTCAACAGAAAACCTCATTGGAACCTGTCCCTGATCCTGTTCCATAGCAACAAGGCACTATAGGATCATCAAGTTGTGACCAACTGGTTTTAAAACCACACATATATCAAAGTTCTCACGCCGTTAAGAACATCATAACTGATCTAACATCTAGAATCAAAACCAGATCCTCTCTGAAAAATCTGTGTGCTTTTGATGCTTTCCTATCTTTGATCTAACCCAAAAATGTTGTTGAAGCCTTGCAGGATGCATACTAGGTAAATTCCCATACAAGAAGAACTCAATCAATTTGAAAGAATTCAAGTTTGGCATCTGGTACCCAAACTACTAGATAGATCAGTTATTGGCCCAAAGTGGGTCTTCAGAAACAAACTTGATGAAGATGGAACAGTTACAAGAAACAAGGCTAGATTGGTGGTCCAAGGATATAGTCAAGAGGAAGGCATAGACTATGATGAAACTTTTGCTCCTATGGCAAGGTTGGAGGCAATCAGGTTCCTCATAGCATTTGTTGTGTACATGGAATTCACCCTCCATCAGATGGATGTCAAGAGTGCTTTTCTAAATGGCTACCTAAAAGAAGAAGTATTTTTCAAGAAACTTACAGGGTTTGAAAGCAAGGAGACTCCAGTCCATGTGTACAAACTTGACAAGGCATTGTATGGACTCAAGCAAGCACCAAGAGCATGGTATGAACGACTATCTAAATTCCTGCTGGAACATGACTACAAAAGAGGTAAAATTGACAACACCTTGTTCTTGAAGGAAAATGGTAAAAATCCCTTGGTAGTACAGATATATGTAGATGACATAATATTTGGAGCAACTTCTGAAAAACTAAGTAAAGAATTTGCTAAACTAATGAGGAGTGAATTTGAGATGAGCATGATGGGTGAGCTTAATTTCTTTTTAGGCATACAAATTAAACAAAATTCAAATGGAATTATGATCCATTAGCAAAAATATGTGAAAAAGTTGCTCAAAAGATTTAAAATGGAAGACTCAAAAGAAATTGACACTCCCATTGCAACAACCACAAAACTAGATGTAGATGAACCTGGTTCATTTGTTGATCAAAAGTTGTATAGAGGGATGATTGGGTCATTGTTACACCTTATTGCCCAATAGACCTGACATTGTTTTCAGTGTAGGGCTTGGTGCAAGATTTCAGGCTAATCCAAATGAATCCCATTTAATTGCAGTGAAGAGAATCTTGAGGCACCACTGACCTATGTATTTGGTACCCTAAAGGTAGTAATTTTGATCTTGTGGGATATGCTGATGATGACTATGCAGGCTTCTTGGTAGATAGAAAGAGCACCTCAGGCTTTATCAAGAGATTCTAACAAGATGAACCTGGTTCATTGTTGCTGGTTCATCTAACATACGAGGTATGTGCTCATCACTATACACATATTGAAATATTAATAGTTACTCATGAGCAGGACTCTATCTATAATAAGCTCTTTTCAAAATCTAGTACTTATCCCAAATTTGAACCCGTTCCAAAGAGTCCAATCAAATTAAAATGGCCTAGATTATAGGGGAGTAATAACCGTCACTTATCACCTGACACTTCTGAACCGATTAGACTCCCACTTGACCAAAATTACATCCATTGTGCATTAATTAACCAAGTCTTTAAAAACACATCATCACTTCTCTAATTCTTCCCTCATTTTTCTTCTTAAAAGACATAACCGTCGAAACCCTTGTAGACAATTAAAATTTTATTAAATTTGAATCCACAAGTAATTTGGATTTTATCATATATTAAATACATATTAGTACAAATAAGTATCATGGGTTAATATAAATGGGCCAATTATTTCAATCCAATTAAATTGATTTAAATAAAGGTCCAATATACCATTGGACTAACCCGTTAGCTGGTCTTCTATCAAATGGGTTGGCCCATAAGCCTTAAGCCCAATGATCCACTAGGGTTTTCTTGGAGACTACTCCACCCCATGCCTATATAAAGGGGTTAAAGGAGAAGTCTAAGGGACAAGTAAGCAAGCATAAGGAAAGACTAAAGAAGCTCTGAAGAATAGCATCAAGGTCTCCATCCATATCTGCAATCGTCATCTGTGGTCAAATTCCAAAGGAGAACTCAAATCATAGGCGGGCGACTTCAAATCTTCCGTTCGTGATATCCCAACACCAAATCCTGGTTCGTGATGACCTTCAAATTGTTCGTGACGCACTACAAACCTCAATCCATCGAGTTCAAGATCAACCTCTTGAACCATCGTCCGTAAGGAGAAGAATTAGAGGACTACATCTCTTTAGATTTAGAGATATTTTAGAGATTGTAACCCCATCACTTGAAATTGAATATAATATTTGTCACTATATTTCTTATCTTGATTATTATTTTCCAGGAGCGAAATTTAGTTGTTACAACCCTTTCAACCTTCTGCTCAAACACCTCGATATTAATCTTTTTCTTTAACAAAAATCATAACCATGGATTCCACACCACCTCCTGCTTCGTCCTTCTCAACTACACCTGACTACAGTATCACGCTTGAAGATACTGGTTCCACCCCATCTCAATCACATCCCACCACCCCTCAAAACAATCCCTCAAACACCTTGATCTTAATCTTTTTCTTTAACAAAAATCATAACCATGGATTCCACACCACCTCCTGCTTCGTCCTCCTCAACTACACCTGACTACAGTATCACGCTTGAAGATACTGATTCCACCCCATCTCAATCAAATTCTTCCACCCCATCTCTATCACATCCCACCACCCCTAAAAGTAATCATGTTATGTCTCCTCCAATCACTCTTGTTGTACAACCAAGACCTAATTCAGAACCCAGGAGAATACGTGTAAAAATTCTAGCCAGAAAGACTGTGGCCTCTGGCTCTCTAGCTAGGAAATTGAACGCTAAGCTTCAAGCCAGCCAGGCTCAAGAATCTGAAAACTCCAATGACTCCTTCAAATCCTCCACTGAGGGGGAAGCACCTGATTCATCCGATTCTGAACAGGTAACATCATCCCCTAAAATTGGGTCTGAGCCTGAACCAGTTACTTTTGAAAATAGGTTTGTTCTAATTGGGTCTGTAGCGGATGTAGAAATTCTAGACAAGCGAAGAAGAGGCGGTAAAAATAACATTGTGCAAGAAATTGAGAGAGAGGGATGAAGAGGTACTGTGAGGGGAACAGGGGTAGAAGGTACTCCATTGGCAATTTGTGGTACTGTACTAGTGGTCGTAGAAGAAGGTGCCAAGGATTTAAGGGGAAGTAACTCAGGCGAGACTGCAGAGGGGCTGGAAAATCTTCAACTTGCAACTGATGAACCTGGTTCATCCATTGAGGAAGCTTAGGCTGATTTTGTGACAAAGTTAGGGAAGAGCTATAAACCCAAAAAGAAGAGGACACCCAAGACTAAGAAAGCTGACACTCCAGTGGCAAGGAAGAAGAGAAAAGCCACTCCCTCTGCTGAAACTTCCTTTCCTAGAGGTCGCACTACAAGGAGTGCAATTAGGCAGAGTGAAGAGGAGTTGCAGAAAGCTTTGAGTGTGAGTAGGAGAAAGAAAGCTGAAAAAGGGAAGGCAAAAGTGTTTGAGCCTGCAGAGGCTGTTCACGTTGAGGAGATGGACCTGGTCCATCAAGAGGAACAAATGGCAGAAGTTAAGGTTAAGACACCCACACCAAAGAAGGCCAAGACTTCTTCCAGGAAATCAACATCTGTGTCTGCTACACCCTCAACTGTTGCTAAAAGAACTAGGTCTACAAAGAAATAAAAAAAGGTTCAGTTTGATGACGATAATGATGGAGTGGGGAAGAAGCAGAGGAGTCTGGTGGAGAGATAGATAAATTGACCAAATTTGGGAAACGCACTATACTGAAGGGAAGACTGTTGAAGGATACGAAATAATCAGGCATGAATTACCTATTGGACACTCTGGATGCAGCACTGGAAGGACATGGTCCTTCAGCTTGATGGTAGGCTGGTCAGGAGTGAGATTGGCGAGTTCATGGAAAATGCAGAAGTCAAGGACGACAGGGTCTCCAGTCAGGTTAAGGGGACTAAAATATCCTTTGATGCCAAGGAGCTGGGTGAGATTCTTGGGATTCCCGCTGAGGGATATGATGATTATACAAGGCAGAGGTGGCCCAGATTGAATGGCCTTCCTTCTGCACTGCAAATTACCAGGAGGTTCTGTGACAATGCTGATAAAGTGAAACCAAGGGCTGCGTACAAAAGCGAGATGAAGCCTCAGCACAAGGTAGTTTTTGAGTTTGTCAACAAATGCATACTACCCAGGCAAGAGAGGAGGCACATAGCAAACTATATGGATTTAACTCTCATGGAGTGCCTGGACAGTGGAAGGCAAATCAACTGGCCCTCTTTCATTATTCAGCTGCTGGACAGGTTGGTTAATGGCTCCAAGGCCCATGCTATTCCATATGGGTTCATCCTAATGAATGTGCTGGCTTACTTCAAAGTGCCCTTGAAGAAGGCAGAAATGGCCACTGTCAAGGACCATTTTGGGAAGAACATGCTTCTGGCCTGTGACTATATTGTGAGTGTTCGTGAATATGAACCTGGTTCATCCAGAAAAATACATGTGAACAGCAAGGTCAGGGCGCTTGTGCATGAAGGTGGGGTTAAGGATGCTGAAATTCTTCGACTGAAGACCCGCCTTACAGACATTTAGGCTGAGAGAGATGCTCTCAAAGCTGAACTGGCCAAAGAAAATGAGAAGAATGAAGGGATTTTTCAACATATTCTCTCTCTTCTCCAAGCAAAGAACCCAACCTCCACCCCTTCCCAGCCTTAGGTGTCCAGTGACTTCCCTCACCCCTCTATGACCCAGATTCGGGATTGTTTTTTTTGCTATCTTTTGCTCATGACTGTAACTGTTTTTATTTCTTTGTGTGTTTGGTGGCTGAACTATGCATCAATGAATTTTGCTGTTTCTACTCTTATTTGTTCTGTCTCACTTTCCTTGATAGTTTGCATTCTTGGTTTACTATTGCTGATTAATCCATGGTTGCACTTGCGTTTGCCCCAGTGGCCATGAATAATTCTTATAAATATGGTAATTCTAACACTTTGCAACTTTTCGATGATGCCAAAAGGGGGAAGATGTGCTATATTGAAAAATGTGATATTTATAACATAATGAACCTGGTTCTTTAAGATAAATGCTTAATGCTATAAAAAGTGTCAATGTTGGATTAAAGTGCTTACATGCCTAAACACAGAGTTTGTCATCATCAAAAAGGGGGAATTTGTTGAAGGTGAATGGTTTTAAATATTGATAAAGGAACTCAGAGTTGAACCAGGTCCATCACTGGAGATATAAACACATGCAAAGTTAAAGGCATGTGAGGTGCACAAGGAGGAGATAAACACAATCAAAGATCTAAAGTGATATCTCCTGATCGAAAAGGTTGCAAATTTATCGGGAAATGGACTCCTTATTCAGTAAGGAAAGAATCAAGATTGAGGAGGATCTAGGGAGTTGAGATCAACTAGAACTCTTCCACCAAGAAGAGTTGCATCTGAATTCTAGTATATCTCTCTGTCTACTAATCCTATATATTGTTAAGTGTTCTTATTGAACAGGTGCGCACAAACATAGAAGCAAAATAAGAATTGAGAGCAAAATTATCAAAGAAATTTTGCAAGCAGTTCGTGTGAGAATTACATGTGCGGATATGAAGCTACTTGAACCAGCTAGAAGAACCAGTTCTATCTGTTCTCTTTTAGTCTAGTTTATTGTAGTAGGTGATTACAAATTGTATCTTTCAGCTTTATCTAGAAGCAATTGTAAAAGGTACTGAGTGTTCAAGTTAGAGTTAACTTGAAGCTTGTCGCAAATATCTAGAGGCTAGTTTGCCACAAGGGGATTAAAGTTAGTCCTTAGGTTTACAAAAGAGTTTATTTTGTAAATGTTGTTTGGCTCATTGATTTAGTGAAGAGTTCCGGAAAATCCTACTAAGAAGTAGGTCATGGTTTTTTCACCTTTTGATCCAGGTATTTTCCACGTAATATTATTGTGTTCATTTATTTCTGCAATTATTATTCATCAAACTATAGGAGTTGGAACACATAGAAGAACATGGTCCTTTTACAATTACTGCACGCGAAAATTGGACACCTCACAAATCATCCCCCCCTCTTGTGTGGTATTGTCGTTTAGAACATAAATATAGATTGTGATTGCTCTTTAGCTACCTGTTTGTCCTTGATGCTCGACTTCTCCGATGTAGAGGGCGTTAACACTAGTGTCAAGTCATGAACTTCGGTCCTGTTCCCATGTGTACCGTGATACTTACACATCAAGTTAGGATTCCTCTGAGAAGGATCAGTTTGTATGGGTTTAGATCACCTGGTATCTCTAATTTTCCCAATGGCTGACACGATACCCAAGGTATCGATGCTAAAATTGTGCTCTGATAATCGAGGTGCCTCTGCCGGTCCTGAATTCTTATCAAACCCGGTCTTACTCATGAGTCACCGAGACATATGTCCTCGATATACTCTTTGATCATTTTGAGGTACGTTACGCCTCGAGTTGTTCCTTCGCTCTTCGATGTACGACTAATACCTCTCCTTGTTCGGTCTCGGTTCCCTGTCCACATCTCTCAAATCTTTTATCGCTAACCTGTTTGGATAAACTGAGCTCGAGGGGGCTCCCAACTGATCATCTTCGACCCTAATCTTCAACTAATATATGTTATGCACATCCACCCACGTCACAGTGGGGTACTCGATCAAGTTTTATTTTACCTGCCTCGAAGCTATCGAGCTCCGCTCATTTAGCCCCTGAGTGAAAGCTTGAACAGCCCAGTCATCGTAGGCTGGTGGTAACTCCGTTCGTCCTATTTGGAACCATGATACAAATTATCTTAACATCTTGTTGTCCCTTTGTTTAATTTTGAATATGCCCGACTTCCTTGTTGCGACCTTTATAGCACCATCATGTACCTTTACAAACGAATCTGCCAACATGGCAAATGAATCGATAGAGTTAGGGGGCAGGTTATGGTACCAAATCATGGCCCCCTCGGACAAAGTTTCCCCATATTTTTTCAGTAGAACAGACTCGATCTCGTCGCCCTCCAAATCATTTCCCTTTATACCACAAGTTTATTTAATTATGTGTTCGTTGGGATCGGTGGTCTCGTTGTATTTGGGTATGTCCGGCATGCGTAACTTCTGTGGAATAGGCTTAAGGGCCGCACTCGGGGGGAAAGGTTTTTGCACAAACTTATTAGAATCCAGTAATTTCAAAACCGGAGGCGCTCCTGATATTTGGTCGACCCTCGAGTTATACGTTTCTACCTTTTTATCGTTACCCTTGATCCTTTTCTCTCCTGACTCGATCCTCTTCGTGATTTCTTTGAGAATTCTCATGATTGTGGGGTCAGCTCCTGATCCATTGTTTCTCGACATTTCGTGTACTGGTTCAACACGGTGAGTAGTTTCTGGTCCCACTACGCTCGGAGTTTTTTTGCTGACTTTGCAACTGAGCTTTAGCAATCTGTTGCGCTTGTGACATTTCAAAAATCACTTGGAGGCTGACTTATCCATCTCCTCGACCCTGTGTTCTTTGTCCACCAGGTTGAACTTCTCCACGTACGCTTTCTCTGACGTCAGTGCCCAAGTCGACGTTTAAAGCAATGTGTGAACCAACATCGACTAGGTTAGATTTGGTGCCACCCCAGGGTTAAGCGGTGGTACACCGACCCCTAAAGCTTTTGCATTATCATTTTCCCCATGGAATACGAGGTCGTCATTAACATGCACTGGTGTGTTTGTTGAGGTCGACATGTTTTAGCCTGTAATCAAAGAATCTTACAAGAAAAAGTGTGAAGAATGTGTGTTATTAGAAAATTAGTACTGAAATAATCACTATTATCCTTAGCCCCACGGTGGGTGCCAAACTGTTTACCTCGAAAATACGAGTAACAATTAAATTTGATTTGTGATTTTAAATATATGTGATCAAGTCCAATACCAACTAATAAGCAAGTATAGAGTATAAATGAGATGATTCAATGAACCAAACTAGTGTTACTTGGGGGATATGGATGATAAGTCAAGAACAGTAAAGTAAGAGCAGTAAAGCTAGAGACTAATTATGAAGAACAATGAACGAGAAAGTAAGATTTGCCAATGATTAGATGATGTTTACAAATGATTGGGGTCCCCTTTATATAGGAGAGGAGACCCTAAATATGGTACATTTCTATTTACAGTAAGGAATCTTATTGGAACAGCTATGTAATCGCCTAGCACGGATTTGTACTAATTCGTACAAATCTATTCTGAAATTTGTGCCATGATCTTTGGGGACGTGACGAGAATCTTGTCCTTACCGTAAAAACTCATAACGGCTTTATTTGGGCACCAGTCGTATTTCGATCCGACGTTCATCGAACACCTAGGCCCTCGAGGCTCTTATTGCGTCTTCGAGCCCGAGCTCAACCTCTATGAGGCTTCTACCCTCGATGTAATTTCTCGAGCCTAAAATTGGGGCATCAGATTTTGATCGTATACAAGGCTCTTAATGTTCCTGCAAATTATTAGAACTCTTGATTTTTCTTCTGCAAAAGTGGATTATTTTATATTTAAATACTTATTTTCCCTTTAAATATTGGGTGACTTCGAGTACTTCTCACGGTAATGAAGAAGAACCTTCTTGATGAGTCAGCTAACGGGTTACCGACAATAAATTAACAAGATGTAAATGAACCAAATCATCACGTTGTCATTTAACAGAAAGTGGTAGTGGAGCTCGTGTTATTTAACAAACAATAAAAAAGAAAAGACAGAAAACAAACGGAAAAAAAGGGATGATCAACAAAGTTTTGTCTATAAGAAAAAACAAGGAGAAAAAGAAGGGTAGATTATTCTTTAATCTAAATCACTTTGGAAGTTAAATGAGGACATGATTTGCTTTTGGCTAATTACTTACGCTCCTACAGTACAGACTACTGCAGTGTCATGTTTGAGTATATGACAACATGTTCGAATAAGTTAATTATATATATCACATAAAACTAAGAGTTTAAATTATATATATGGTTAGTTTAAGTAAATTTTTACATTACTAAATTGTGGGACTTACAATCTTAAAAATCAGATTTCCTAATGTAAAAATGATGGTGCAAAAAAATTTCATTACATTGACGGTGTATAGTGTTTATCCATTGAATTTGTATGTGGTTTTTAAGGATATGTGATCTAATACGAACAATTAATAATAATAGATAAATGAGTTAGGAATGAAATAAACATTCAAACTTCAAACTAGTTGCAACACTATGATCAAGCCAGAATTTAGATTGAACAGTGACACCGTCCTCGATTGGACCCTTAGTTCGAGTCGAGTCGTGAATTAATGAAAAACATTATAAGTGAACAAGAACTTTAGCAGTAGCTAAAAAAATAGAAAATAAACTTGTATTAATTTGATTTTCCTGTTATAATATGTCTTACAAAAGAAAAATTCACATTTATATAGTAGGGGAGTTTCATCCCTAGTATAGGTCAAAAAAAGGTAAAACTCTTCCCTTTCCAGTAATTATTGATCCTTAACCAACATTGAGCGAGATTTGCGTCGTGATATCTGGTTGGGTGGGAATATCACGACCTTCTATTCGTAACAATTCACCATGTTTCTTGAACTCTTAGAACTCGTTCTTGGCCCGGGGTGCGTAGCTTTACCGTGCCTGAGGTCAAGCTGTTTATTCTTCTTGGATCTCGATATGAAGGGTCTTTATCCTCGACTACAATCTTGTGCATCGGAGTAGATGTATGCCCAATTTTACCCACATACAGATAGTCCCTTCATTTTCCGGAGAGTAAGTTTACCGAAACGATAGAAAGCGATAGATAAACCCCAGAGAGTCGCGTCGTTCTGACTTCGGACATGTGTCAGTCACCGGTTGACTGTCCGCGAATGCGAAACGTCGTGCACTGATTGTTTTCCCCCTATAAAAGTTTCGTCCCTTTTGCATTGCTTCCACTTTTTGATTCCAGAATTTACCCTCGAACTTTCTAACTGCTTTAACTCCTCCAAATCTTCATACATCACTCCTTAAACCTTCATACCTCCATTTTTAATCCTCATACATTTTCTATGGATCTCTAACCCAAACCTTCTACCATCTTCAAATCTTCATATTTTTCTTTAGACCTTCATATTTCCTAGATTACGATTGCAAAAACCTCCAAGTCGGTGTCTCAATAGGCTGCTCCTTCATCTTCTAACCCGGCCACGAGTGCCGAAGGATCAAGAGCCCCTCATGAAGAGCTTCGCAAGAGGTTTCAGTCGAAGATTAGGGTCGAGGACAATCAACTCAGCCCCTTCTGAATCTGTTTACCCTATGTGGTCTGATGACAGATCTAAGAGGGCCATTGATCAAGAGCCAAGACAGGCCCGAGATCGGTATTAGCCATATACTGCGGACCGAAAAGGAAACGGATCTGAGCGTCATCCCATAAGAACGAGACGAAAAGCGATTGAGGGCCTAGTGGCCAAGGCCTGATGAGAAAAAATGGGTTTGATAAGCCGCCCAGGAGTAGGGAAGCACCGAGATTGTGGAAATACAACTTCAAGGTGGACGCCGCTAGCATCGTGTCGGCCATAGGGCATATAAAAAGAGACCAAATAGCCTCGACCATTACAGTCCAACCCTTCCCACAGGGTTCCTAACTTGATGTGCAAGTACCACATCACTCATGGTCATAGGACCGAGGACTACCGACCGTTTAGAGAAGAAGTTTCCCGGTTATTCAACAACGAGCAGCTCTGATATTCTTGAGCGAGCGAGCCAAAAACCACTTCAGGAATAGGGATGCCACCAAATAGGTCGAACAAGAGGAGCCCCAGCATGTGATCAACATGATCATCAGAGGAGTCGATGTACCCCAATAGCCAATGATTAAACACACTAAAGTATCCATCATGGGGAAAAATGCACCCGGGATTATGTTCCGGAGGGAGCCATTTAGTTCAGTGACGAAGATGCCGAGGGCATTGTAAAGCCCCACAATGATGCACTGGTACTATCCGTACTTATCAAAATAACCTCGAGTTAAATGTGTGTTGTTTGATCCAGGTAGCTCGACCAACATCAGCAGATTGAGGATCGTAGAGCAGTTGGGGTTATACGACCAAATCATGTCAACAGTATGAGTGTTGAATGGATTTAACATGGAATGTGAGATTACTAAAGGGGAAATAACCTTACTAGTGAACAACACCGAAACAATCCAAGAAATAAAGTTCTACGTGATCGAGGGGGGCATGCGGTATAATGCCCTATTCGGAAGACCATGGGTTCATAACACGAGAGCGGTACCCTCGACCTTGCACTAGGCATTGAAATTTCCCATACCGAGGGGAGTCAAGACAGTCTACAGAGAATAGCCGGCAGAAAAAGAGATGTTCGATGTCGATGAGGTAATCCTAGTGCCCACAGTATCGATATCAAGGAACGCGGAGCCAATCAGAAAGGAGGAAATTAAATAGCAATCATTGATGTCGGCCTCGGCTGAACCGAAGGAACGAGAAGCAGACAGCGAGGACTATAACGGGGTCCTGAGATCATTAATAGCTCCCGATGACACCGAAACCATTAAATGGACAGTTGAAGAGGAGCAAGTTATATTAGTTGAACACATAACGGATCAAAAGGTATACTTGGGCATGAGGTTAACCCCTGATCTCAGGAAAAAAACTTATTGATTTCCTTAAAGCTAATGTAGATTGTCTCGCTTGGTCCTATCTTGACGTGACAAGGGTCCCACCGAATGTAATAACTCTGGATCCAAATTTGCATCCAGTTAAGTAGAAGAGGAAGCCACAGTCAGATCAAACATGTGTTCATGAAGGATGTATCCAAACTTCTTAAACAAGGATCCATTCGGAAAGTTAAATATCCGGACTGGTTAGCTAACATAGTGGTAGTGCCTAAAAAGGGAATAAACTAAGAATGTGTGTAGATTACCACGACCTAAATAAAGCATGCCCTAAGGATTCTTTCTTTTTGCCTAACATTAAACGAATGATCGACGTGATGGCCGGCACGAGACACACGACTTTCTCGATGCCTACTACGGGTACAACCAAATTTGGATTGACCCGGACGACCAAGAAAAGACTTCTTTCATTACTAAATTCGGCACCTACTACTTTAACGTAATGTCGTTTGGATTAAAGAACACCGTGGCAACCTACCAATGCCTAGTGAAACGGATGTTCGAAGAACAAACATGAAAATCAATGGAAGTTTATATTTAAAATATGTTGGTCAACTCCCTGCGAGCAGATGACCATTTGAAACATTTGCAGAAGACCTTTGACATACTAAAGAAATACAATATGAAGCTAAACTTGGAGAAATGTGCATCCGGGGTCGGATCAGACAAATTCCTCGGGTTCATGGCATCCAATAGGGGAATCGAAATCAACCACAACAAAATAAGGGCCATAGAAGACATCACTGTGGTGGACGACGTCAAGGCCGTTCAAAGGCTGAACGAGCGCATAGACACCTTGGGTAGGTTCATTTCGAGGTCCTTAGACAAGAGCCATCGATTCTTTTCACTGTTAAAGAAGAAGAATAACTTTTATTTGGCCCTGGAATGCCAGAAAGCTTTGGAAGAACTCAAGCGGTACCTATCGATTCCCCCTTACTGCAGACTCTGAAGGAAGACAAACAACTGTACCTCTACTTGGAGGTTTCCGAGGTGGTGGTAAATGGTCTCTTATTCCGGGAGGAAAAAGGTACACAATTTCCTATTTACTATGTTAGTAGAACTCTAAAAGAGGAAAAACTAGCCTTCGCTTTGGTAAGCGCTTCCAGGAAGCTAAAGTTGTACTTTCAATGCCACCCTATATGTGTCATAACCTCTTACCCACTGAGGAATATCATGCATAAGAACGATCTTTCGGGTCGGTTGGCCAAATGGGCCATGGAAATTAGTGGGTAAGATATCGAGTGTCGACCCCGAATTGCCAAAAATTCTCATATTTTGGTAGATTTTGTGGCCGACTTTACTCCGGCCTTAATACCTGAAGTCGAAAGAGAACTATTGATAAACTCAGGGACTACTTTGCGAATTTGGACCCTCTTCACGGACGGTGCCTCCAACGCGAAAGGATTCGGGCTCGATATCACATTGAAACCGTCTACTGGAAATAATTAGGCAATCTATCAGGACTGTGAAATTGACTAACAACAAGGCCCAGTGTGAGGCCATGATTGTAGGTCTTGAATTGGCTAAGATCCTTGGGGACAAAGTGATCAAAGTCAAGTGTGTCTCCCACCTCGTGGTAAATCAAGTCAACGGAACGTTCGAAGGAAAAGAAGTACGGATGTGGGGGTACTTGGACTAATTGCAGGTAACCCTACAGGAATTAAGGAATTGACCCTTCAACATGTACCCCGAGGTCAAAATAGTAAGGCCGATGCACTGGTTAACTTGGGGTCATCGGTCGATTCTGATAAATTCACATCGGGAGTAGTAGTGCAACTAATGAATTCAGTGATAGAAAAAGGTCACGAGGAAGTGAACTCAATGAGTTTAAATTGGGATTGGAGAAACAAATACATAGATTACTTGAACACAGGAAAATTGCCTTTAGATCTCAAAGAATCGACCTATACACCAAAGAAACTAGATATAAATAAATCGAAGGGATATTGTTCAGGAGACCTTTCCTAGGTCCACTAGCAAGATGCTTAGGACCGGGAGAGACCGAATACTCCATGAGAGAAGTTCACGAGGGCACTTGTGGAAACCATTCAGGGGAAAAGTCATTGGTTTAGAATCTAATCAGAGTAGGCTACTACTAGACCGAAATGGAGAAGGATGCGAAAAAATTCATACGGAAATACGATGAGTGCCAAAGAAACGCCCCGATGATCCATCAACTAGGGGAAATGCTCCACTCCGTCCTTTCTCTGTGGCCATTTATGAATTGGGGAATGGTCATCATCGGTCCCCTGACATGGGCACCCAGTAAATCTCAATTTATACTATTCATGACCAATTATTTTTCTAAATGGGTGAGGCACATGCGTTCGAAAAGGTACGAGAGAAATAAGTCATTGACTTCATCTGGGATCATATAATATGTCGATTTGGGATACCAACCGAGATCATTTGCAACAACAAGAAACAATTCCTCGGCAGCAAAGTGAGTAAGTTTTTCGAAGATCACAAGATCAAGAAGATACAATCAAAGCTTTATCACCCTAGTGGGAACGAGCAAGTGGAATCGACAAACAAAACTATACTCCAAAACCTGAAAAAGAGGTTGACTGGTTTGAAATGGAAATGGAAGGAAATCTTACCCAAAGTCCTATGGGCATACCGTACGACTTCGAAATCGAGCACCGAGCCACCCCATTTTCTTTTATCTATGGAGCCGAAGAATTAATAATAGTCAAGGTCAGGGCAACCAAGGCTCGGGTTCCAGTATGCTACTGAAGAGTCAGACGGTGAGGCCATGATCACGAGCCTAAAACTATTGGATGAAAGGCGGCAGGCCGCCATGGTTCGATTTACCGCCCAGAAGTAGTGCGTACAAAGATACGATAACCAAAGAGAAATTAGGACGGTATTGGGCAGGGCCGTATCGAGTTTTTGGAATAACCGTTAAAGGCTCATATAAACTTGAAATAGGAAACATTGTACAACAACCAAAAAACTGGAACATGACACACTTAAAGCGGTACTACTTCTAAGGTACAAACGCAATTCCTCTTTTAGTAATGTTATAAATTAGACTAACGTATGCAAGCAATAGGCCAAGGATGGATACGGCAATTAGGTCTAAAAGCATGTGTTGCACTCTTTTTCCCTTGAACGAGTTTTGTCTCGAAGCGGGTTTTTAGAAAAGGTTTTTAAGACGCAACAATAAAACGTGCTACCTTAGATTTGAAGACTAGTCTTAAACCGGAATCGAAGAACATTTGCATCAGATCAATAGTGTTCGAGCCCTTACGAGTTTGGCCTCGAATACTAGGGGACATTACTCTCAGATTAAGATCTTTAGCAAGGGAAAAGAAAATGTTATGCACTAAAAGCTAAGGCTTGGTGGTTAGGATTCAATGTAAGGGTCAAACATTCATATGAATCGTGCCCACATAGTCCACTCTAGCCACGACATAAGTATTATGCGCCTTCAATATTGTACCTTGCATATTAAGCAAAGAAAGAAATTTCTACTTCCTTTACAGTTTGTTACTGCGAATTTGCTTCTTCGATCCTGGATACTAAAGCCCATGGGCTACTCCTGCTCGGGGATTATCGAGCCCACGGGCTACCCTTACTTGGGGACTGTCGCCCGATGAAAGTTCAGATGATCCGGGCTACCGAATCCCGGAGGCACTACCCATCAGGCGGTGCCCGAATATGAAAGGCTACGGCCACCCTAAAAACGGCTCAGAGACGTTTGAAGTCTGTAACAAGAAAGTAAGTCCCTTGCGAAAAATCAAAACCTACTAAAGGTTACCCTCGGCAAAAACATCGTCTAAAAACACTTAATCATCATAAAGACCTTTGATTTTACCAATAATTTGAAGCCACAAGTGACCCAAAGTAGCATCGTAGTCGGGCTCTGTTCGGACCTCCGAAAAACGGATGCTCTAAAACTACATCTCATTTTATGCTAAGGCATTAAAAACAATACGCAAATAGAAAATTGCAAGTAAATGCTGGAAAAGCAAGACACGGTATTGCCATAAAGGGGAAAGTTTTATATACTTCATAATATATTTGCAAAGGCACGATAGAACATCCTCAAAATAAGAAAAAAAATACACAAGGAAAAACAAAAAAGAACTAAGGCATTTACGCTTGGTCTTTACAGAGGCCCGACTAATCACTAGAACCATCAGAAGAATTAGAGACCCCGGAATCCTCAGAGACTACTGGACCCTCCAGCTCATAGAGTTCCTTCGCCTCATCTTCCAGTCTCTTGGCTTCTTCGATCTTGGTCGACAGGTCAAAACCTCGGGCATGGATCTACTCGAGGGTCTCCCTCCGGGATAGCCACTTTGTATTTTTGGCCTTTGTTTTCTAGTGGGCCTCGACTACATCTGCATCAGCATTATAGTGGGCTGACATTCCCTCAACGTCAGAAGAATCAGTAGAAGTTGCTTCCAACTTAGACCTCAGTACATTATATTATTGGCCGAGGGCATCCCGTTCCATGACGCCCGAGTTCAATCGTGCTAGGAGTTCATAATTTAGTCGAGACCACTTGTCGGCCTTGTCCTTTAAGACCCGAAGTTGGTCCATGGACGAAGCCGGCTCTGCTTTTGCAGTCTCTTTCTCAGAAGCCAACATGTCCATATTGCCCCTCCACGCCTCGATCTCGTCCTTAACCTCGTCCATCTCAGCCCAAAGTTGGTCGATAAAATCTACCTTGTCTTGGACCTGCGAAGTTGTGTTGTTAGTCACCACGACTAACTTCTCGTTTTTTGCCTAAAAGATCCTTACTTTCTCGACCAAGTTTTCGTGCTCCCGCTTCAAGGACGAAGCCTCCCTCTGAACCTTTTCCAGCTCGACTTGTAGAAACGGGAGGTCCTTGAGGGCCTCGTCCTGTTGCTCGCTGAGAGCCATATACATTTCCTCTTTAGAACTCTCTCTTTGTGTCACGACCCAAATTCCCAACCCTAGGATCGTGATGGCACCTAAGGCCACACTTGCTAGGCAAGCCAATGTCAGAACTTATTTAATTATTTTCTAATAAAGTTTACTTAGTCATAACAGAATAATTTAAAAATATAAACTGAATCTAATACGTTCCAACAAATAACCTTATGAGTAATAATAATAACCGAAAAAATAAGTCGAACCACGAACTAAATATATAACTTATAAAACTACCCCCAGGGTCTGTTGTCACAATTCACGAACCACAAGAATACTACAAATAAAATGACTGAAAGAAATATGTATCTAGTTTGAAAGAAATAAAATAGTGTCTATAAAGTAAAGAGAAGACTCCCATAATCTGCGAACACCAGCAGATCTACCTCATGTCTCCGAGTAAATGATGACAGCTACTAAAATCTCCTAACTCTAGCCGGTACCTGAATATGCACAAAAGGTGCAGAGTGTAGTATCAGTACAACCGATCCCATGTACTGAGTAAGTGCCGAGCCTAACCTCGAAGAAGTAGTAACGATGCTACGGTGAGGCAATTAACAATATAACCTGTGAACAATATATAATAAATCAAGAAAGAAATTATAAAATAAATGAAACAATAAACTGTAGTAAAGTAAAACAAATTCTCAGCTATAACAAATTCTCATATAAGTTTCCAAATTTCTGAACTTTGACTTTAAAATAAAAGTAAGTGCAAAATATGAAAAGTAGTAAAGTAAAACAATAAGTTTTCAAATCTTTGTTTTTGAAAATCAGTAAAACATAAGTGTCCCCCCTTATCGCTCCTTGTTGCAGAGTGCAACCCGATCCCACCTGTCCATCCTTATTGATCCTCCCTATATATATCACCCTTAATGCTCATGTTGCGGCGTGCAACCCGATCCCACCTGTCCACCCTTATCACTCCTTGTTGCGACGTGCAACCCGATCCCACCTGACATATCCTATCACTTTATTTATGAAAATTTTCACAATTCAGGTCAAAGTCTTTCACAATATTTTGTCTCAACAATTGTAAACAGAAAGTTGTACAACTCATAAAATTCATCAAGTATCATTTCACAATGAAACCAAATGGAATAAATATAATAAAATATTATCAACTTGCTCATCCTCTTTATGTATCACAATGAAACCAAGGGAACAACCAACACTTCCAAAATACTTGAACAATATTTAACAACGAGTTAACTAAACCAAGTATTCATGGAGACATCAATGAGCATAAAACAATTAAGCCATGAATCAAGTAAATTGGAAACGGGGGAAGGGATCATGTTTAACAAATAAGTTGGTGGTGCATAGATACTTGTCACCTCACCTATACACCACACACATGCAAATTCACATAGCATTTAAATAGGGGATTCTTATTCCCTCAAGTCAAGGTTAAACTCGAGGTTCGGACCAAAACTCGTTTATCCAATCTCCCCCCAGTCCGGATATGCAATTGATTTCGAAATCCGACCTCAATTCGAGGTATAAATCCCCAAATTTTAAAATTCCTAAGTTCTACCCAAACCCCAATTTTTACCACGAAAGCTCTAGATTTTTTGTTCAAATCTTGTTAAAAGTTGTTATGGAATGAAAGGAATTAGTTAGAGATCACTTACCAATGATCTGGAGAAGTTTGGGTCTTTGGAAAATCGCATATGGAGGTTTAGGGTTTGAAAGAATTGAGAAAGAAGTGAAAACCCCGTCTAAAATCTGATTTAACTGGGTGCGGATCACGCATTTGTGAACTGGGTTTCGCATTTGCGAACCCTTCAAATTTCGGCTTTCATCGCAAATGCGATAAAAAAGTCGCATTTGCGACATATGGTGACCTCGAATTTGCCACAAGAAATCTCGCATTTGCGAGATCTGGGGCTGGCCTAGGACTTCGCAAATGCGAAGCCTGATCTTGCAAATGCAAGATCAGAGGCCTGCCAACACCAGATTTTGCTGTGATGAAATTTTCTAAGTTTAGACACTCCGTAGCCTACCCGAAACTCACTCGAGTCCTCGGGGCTCCAAACAAAACATGCACGTAAGTCTAAAAATCACACGGACTTGCTCGTGTGATCAAATAATCAAATTAACATAAAAAACTACAAATTTAACCTCAAAACTTAAGATTTCCTCAAGAACACTCAAATTTCTAACTTTTCAACAGGATGTCCAAATCACGTCAAATCAACTCGATTCTCATCAAACTTCACAGATAGGACTTAAATATCATAACAAACTTGTTCCGGGCTCTGGAACCAAAATACGGTCCTGATACCAACAATTCACATATTATTTCATTCCTTTATTTCTTGTAATAACCAGTAAAACAATTTTCTTCAAAAATTATTTACTAAGGCTAGGGACCTCGGAATTCAATTCCGGGCATACGCCCAATTCTCATATTTTACTCCGGACCTCCCGGGATCATCGAAACACAAATTCGGGTTTGTTTACTCAAAATGTTGACCAAAGTCAACTAAAACCATATTTTAACTCTAGAAATTACTATTTCTCATATTTTCACATAAAAGCTTTCCGGTTTCACGCCCGGACTGTGCACGCAAATCGAAGTGATTAAAATTAGTCCTTTTATGGCTAATAAGCCTAGAATTGGGTCTTAATTCGTAAAATGACCCTTTGGATCATCACAATCTCCACATATAAAACAAATGTTCGTCCTCGAACGGACATAGAAAATTACCTGAATTGGAAAACAAGAGTGGATATTTACTCTGCATGTCCGACTCGGACTCCCAAGTAGCTGCCTCAACGGGCTGACCTTTCCACTGCACTCGAACTGAAGGATAACTCTTTTACCTCAATTGAAGAACTTGCCGGTCTAAAATGGCCACCGACTCCTCCTCATAAGTTAAATCCTTGTCCAATTGTACATAACGGAAATCTAACACGTGGGATGGGTCACCATGATATTTCCAGAGCATAGACACATGGAATACCGGATGAACTAAGGATAACCCTAGAGGCAACACACGTCTATAAACTACCTCCCCCACTCTATCAAGAATCTCAAATGGCCCAATGTACTTAGGGCTCAACTTACCCTTCTTCCCAAATCTTATAACCCCCTTCATGGGTGATACCCGAAGTAATACTCTCTCTCCAACCATGAATGACACATTTCGAACCTTACGATTGACATAACTCCTTTTCCTAGACTGAGCTGCACGAAGTCGATCCTGTATAATCTTGACCTTATCTAAGGCCTCTTGAACTAAGTATGTACCAAATAACCGAGCCTCTCGCGACTCAAACCATCCAACTGGCGATCTACATCGTCTACCATATAATGCCTCATAGGGAGCTATTTGAATACTCGACTGGTATCTATTATTATAGGAAAACTCTGCTAACGACAAGAATTGATCCCAAGAACTTCCTGAGTCAATAATACAAGCACAGAGCATATCCTCTAAAGTCTGAATAGTACGTTCGGACTGCCCGTCCGTCTGAGGATGAAATGATGTGCTCAACTCGACTCGAGTACCCAACTCACGCTGAACTGACCTCCAAAAGTGCGAGGTAAACTGCGTACCCCGATCAGAAATGATAGACACGGGCACACCGTGAAGGCAAACAATCTCTCGAATATATATCCCTGCCAACCGCTCTGAAGTATAAGTACTTGCCACTGGAATGAAATGTGCTAATTTAGTTAGCCTATCCATAATAACCCAAACGACGTCGAACTTCCTCTGAGTCTATGGGAGTCCAACAACGAAGTCCATAGTGATACGCTCCCACTTCCACTCAGGAATCTCTATCTGCTGAAGCAATCCACCAGGTCTCTAATGTTCATACTTCACTTGCTGACAATTCAAGCAACGAGCCACATAAGCAACAATGTCCTTCTTCATCCTTCGCCACCAATGATGTTGTCGCAAGTCTTGATACATTTTGGCAGCACCCAAGTGAATAGAATTTTAGAACTGTGCGCCTCCTCAAGGATCAACTCACGAAGGCCATCAACATTAGGCACACATATACGGTCATGTCATCACCAACTGTAACCTTCTTGGCACCACCGTGCCGAACTGTGTCCCTAAGAACCATCAAATGTAGGTCATCATCCTGCGGATCTCTGATACGCTCAATTAGAGAAGATTGAGCGACTGTACAAGCTAGAACACTGCTGGGCGAAATACCCAACCTAACAAACTGATTAGCCAAAGACTGAATGTTTGAAGCCAACGGTCTCTCATCGACTGGAATAAATGCAAGGCTGCCCATACTCACCGACTTCCTACTCAATGCATCGACCACCACATTGGCCTTACCTGGATGATATAATATAGTGACATCATAATCCATCAATAATTCTAACCATCTCCTCTGTATCAAATTAAGATCCTTTTGCTTGAACAAGTACTAGAGACTGCGATGGTCTGTGAAAACCTCATACTGCACGCCATAAAGATAGTGCCTCCAAATATTTAGTGCATGAACAATGGTTGTCAATTCTAAGTCATGAACAGGATAATTCTTCTCATGGACTTTCAACTGTCGAGATGCATATGCAATCACCCAGTAATCCTGCATCAATATTGCTCCAAGTCCAACTCGGGAAGCATCACAATAAACCGTAAGGAACTTGAACCTGATGGTAACACCAACACTGGCACTGAAGTCAAGGCTGTCTTGAGCTTCTGAAAGCTCGCCTCGCACTCATATGACCATTTAAATGGGGCACCTTTCTGAGTCAATTTAGTCATTGGGGCTGATATGGATGAAAACCTCTCCACAAAACGATGGTAGTAACCCGCCAAACCCAAGAAGCTCCTGATTTCCGTGGTTGTAGTGGGTCTAGGCCAGTTCTTGACTGCCTCTATCTTCTCAGGATCTACCTGAATACCCTATGCTGAAACGATATGACCCAAGAAGGCTACTGAATCCAACAAGAACTCATATTTTGAAAATTTTGCGTACAACTGATTATCCCTCAAAGTCTGGAGCGCTACATGGAGGTGTTGTTCATGCTCCTCTCGGCTGCGGGAGTATATCAGAGTATCATCAATGAATACAATTACAAAAAAATCCAGATGAGGCTTGAAAACCCGATTCATCAAGTCCATAAAGGTTGCTGGATCTTTAGTCACGCCAAAGGACATCACCAGAAATTCATAGTGCCCATAGCTTGTCTAAAAGGCTGTCTTAGGAACATCGGACACCCTAATCTTCAACTGATGGTAACCAGATCTCAGATCAATTTTTGAAAACACACTGGCACCCTAAAGCTGATCAAATAAATCATCAATTCTCGACAATGGATATTTATTCTTGATAGTAACTTTATTCAACTGTCAGTCGTCTATACACATCCTCATCGATCCATCATTTTTCTTCACAAACAAAACCGGTGCACCCCAAGGCGAGACACTGGTATAATAAAATTCTTATCAAGCAAGTCTTGCAACTGCTCTTTCAATTCTTTCAATTCTAGTGGGGCCATCCGATATGGAAGATGGAAATGGTTTGAGTGCGCGGAGCCACATCAATACAAAAATCAATATCCCTGTCAGGTGGCATCCCCGGGAGGTCTGCAAGACACCTCGGGAAACTCACTAACAATAGGCACTGAATCTATGGAAGAAATTTCAGCCTCAGAATCATGAATATGAGCTAAATAATCCAAATACCCCTTTTCAACCATGCGACGAGCCTTGGCATAAGAAATCACTTTGTTGGGAGAATGACCAAGAGTCCCTTTCCACTCTAATAGAGGAAACTCTGGCAAGGCTAAGGTGGCGTGACAGCCCAGAATGGCATAATAAGGTGACAACCAATCCATGCCCAATATAACATCAAAATCTACCATGTCAAGAAGCAAAAGGTCTACACTAGTTTCAAAGACCCTCAATGACTACTACGCACGAACGATACACACGATCTACCACAATAGCATCCCCCACGGGCGTAGACACATAAACAGGAACACTCGAGGAATCACGGGTAACAACCAAATACGAGGCAAAATATGATAACACATAAGAATAAGTATACCCCGAATCAAACAAAATTGAGGCATTTCTATCACAAACTGAAATGATACCTATAATAAAAGCATCGGAGGACTCAGCCTCGGGTCTAGCTGGGAATGCATACATTCGGGGCTGGGCTCCACCTCCCTGAACTATGTCTCTAGGAGGACCTAGGATAGGTGGACCTCCACCTCTAGTGGGTTGGTCTCCACCCGTAGCAGTCTGACCTCCACATCGAACAATTTGGCCCCTATCTCTAGCTACTTGACCCCTATCCCTGGCTGGCTGGGCAGGTGGTGCTGGAGCTGGTGCCAGAACTATAGCAGGAGAACCCTGATACTGAAGCTAATTACCTGAGTATTTCGGACAATCTCTCCAAATATGCCCATATTCACCACACTCAAAGCATCCCTCCTGATAAGAAGACTGACCCTGACGAACCGGCTGGCCTCAATAATAACTCTGCAGAGGAGGTGCTCAAATAGGAGATGATGGTGCACTATAGACTCGCATAGCATAAGTAGGTCAATAATAACCACGACCACCTGAACTACCATACGAAGCCTGAAGTGCTGAATGGAGGGGCTTGGAAGACTGGCCTCTGCTGAAATGAACCCCCACCTCCAGATGAGGTGCCACTGAATCCCCGGAATGGCGAGGTCTTTTGTCTGACCCCTGACCTCCTATCCCGAGAACCATCTCAACACTCCTAGCCACATTAGCTGCATCCTGAAAAGATATCTCGGTCCCTGTCTCCTTGGCCATCTGAAACTTGATGGGCTAAGCAAGGCCCTCAATAAATTGTCTGACCCTCTCTCTCTGTGTGTGGGAAACAAAAGAATAGCGTGTATGGCCAAATCCATAAAGCGGTTCTCATATTGGGTTACAGTCATGTTGCCCTGCTAAAGTCACTCATACTGATGACGTTTCTCCTCTCTAGTAGAAACAAGAAAAAACTTCTCCAAAAAAGAGATGTGAAAACTAATCCCAAGTCAAAGCAGGTGATCCAGCTGGTTTGGTCAAAAAGTAATCCCTCCACCATTTCTTGGTGGAATCAGTTATCTAAAAAGCAGCAAAATCGACCCCATTGGTCTCCAAAATTCCCATATTCCGCAGAACCTCATGATAACTATCCAGATATTCCGGAGGGTCCTCTAAAGTAAACCCACTGAAATGAACAGGAAATAACTTAATGAACCTGTCCAATCTCCACAAAGCATCGGTGGACATAGCTACCCCTCCTACAGGTGACGCTGCAGCAACTGGCTGAATTACCCAACCGGATTAGCTATTGGGTCTAAACCTAAGGAGTGGTGTGATCAAGAGTATGAGTAACAGGAGTCTGAATCCCTCCTCCATCCTGAGATGCGGTCGCTACCACGGGGAGTGTGCCAGTCTAGGCTACACTCTCCATAATGCCCACTAACCGGACCAAAGCGTCATGAAGCACTGGGGTGGAAATAAACCCCTCTCAGACCTGAGCTGGTCCAGCTGGAACGGTCTGAGCTGGAACCCCTTCATTAATCTAAATCTGGGGCTCTGCAGCTGGGGCGGCTGCTATCTGAGCAATAGGATGGGTCCTTCCCCTGCCTCGTCCTCTAACATGGCCTCGGCCTCTGCCCCTAGTAGGAGCTGCTGGTGCTGCTGGAAGACCAGATTGTTGGTCAGCGGAAGAGAAAGCACGTGTTCTCTCCATCTGTGAGAGAATAGAAGAGTCCAATCAGTATTTGAGATAACAAGAATCGCACGATAGAATAGAAATAAAAATGGAGTTTGTTCCTAACTTGATAGCCTCTGAGAGATAAGTACACACGTCTCCATAACGATCTCTTAGATTCTATTAAGCTTGTTCGTGAATTGTGAGACCTAAGAAACCTAGAGCTCTAATACCAACTTGTCACGACCCAAATTCCCAACACCACACTTGCTAGGCAAGCCAATGTCAGAACTTATTTAATTATTTTCTAATAAAGTTTACTTAGTCATAACAGAACAATTTAAAAATATAAACTGAATTAATACGTTCCAACAAATAACCTTATGAGTAATAATAATAATAATAACCGAATAAATAAGCTGAACCACGAACTAAATATATAACTTATAAGATTACCCCAGGGTCTGGTGTCACAATTAACAAACCACTAAGAATACTACAAATAATTGGGCTGAAAGAAATATGTATTTGTTTTGAAAGAAATAAAACAGTGTCTATAAAGTAAAAAGAAGACTCCAGGAATCAGCGGACGCCAGCAGATCTACCTCGTGTCAACAAGTAAATGATGACAACTACTAAAATCTCCTAACTCTGGCCGGTACCTGGATCTGCACAAAAAGTGCAGAGTGTAGTATCAGTACAACCGACCCCATGTACTGAGTAAGTGCCGAGCCTAACCTCGATGAAGTAGTGACGAGGCTACGGCGGGGTAATTAACAATATAACCTGTGAACAATATATAATAAAGCAAGAAGGAAATTCTAAAACAAACGAAACAATAAACTGAAGCAACAAATAAAATAACTCAGCCACCTTTCCAGGTCTCAACCATAACCAATTCTCACATATGTTTCCAAATTTCCGAACTTTGACTTTAAAATAAAAGTAAGTGCAAAATATGAAAAGTAGTAAAGTAAAACAGTAAGTTTTCAAATCTTTATTTTTGAAAATCAGTAAAACATAAGTGTCCTCCCTTATCGCTCCTTGTTGTGGTGTGCAGCCCGCTCCCACTTGTCCACCCTTATTGCTCCTCCCTATATATATCACCCTTATTGCTCCTGTTGCGGCGTGCAACCTGCTCCCACCAGACATATCATATCACTTTATTTATGAAAATTTTCACAATTCAGGTCAAAGCCTTTCACATTATTTTGTCTCAAAAATTGTAAACAGAAAGCTGACAACTAATAAACTTCATCAATTATCATTTCACACTGAAATCAATCGGAATAAATATAATAAAATACTATCAACCAGCTCATCCTCTTTATGTATCACAATGAAACCAAGGAAACTACCAACACTTCCAAAATACTTGAACAATATTTAACAAGAAGTTAACTAAACCAAGTAGTCATGGAGACATCAATGAGCATACAATAATTAAGCCATGAATCAAGTAAATTGGAAACGGGGGAAGGGATCATGTTTAACAAATAAGTTGGTGGTGCATAGATACTCGTTAAACCAAATAATTCACAAAACATTTAAATTAGGGATTCCTATTCCCTCAAGTCAAGGTTAAACCAAATATTTACCTCGAATTCACAAGCAAATCACTGCTCTAGCACATCTTTTCCTTTTGAATTTGCCTCTAACCCACTCGAATATAATCATAGTTTGTTCGATACCGTCAATTATTTCCTAAAGGAATCAACTTTAATGAAAAATTATGATTTTTCTATGATTTCTTATCAAAATACAAAAATCGACCCCGCTTGGTCTAAACTCGAGGTTCGGACCAAAACCCGTTTACCCAATCTCCCTCGAGCCCGGATATACAATTGGTTTCGGAATCCGACCTCAATTTGAGGTCTAAATCCCCAAATTTTGAAATTCCTAAGTTCTACCCAAACCCCAATTTTTACCATGAAAACTCGAGATTTTTGGTTGAAATCTTGTTAAAAGTTGTTAAGGAATGAAAGGAATAAGTTAGAGATCATTTACCAATGATTTAGAGAAGTTTGGGTCTTTGAAAAATAGCCTATGGAGGTTTAGGGTTTGAGAGAATTGAAAAAGAAGTGAAAAACCGTCTAAAATCTGATTTAGCTGGGTGCAGATCTTGCATTTGCGAACTGGGGTTCGCATTTGCGAACCCTTCAAATTTCGGCTTTCATCGCAAATGCAATAAAAATGTCGCATTTGCGACATATGGTGACCTCGCATTTGCGACCAGAAATCTCGTATTTGCGAGATCTGGGGCTAGCCCAGGACTTCGCAAATGCAAAGCCTGATCTCGCAAATGCGAGATTAGAGGCTTGCCAACACCAGATTTTGCTGTGATGAAATTTTCTAAGTCTAGACACTCCGTAGCCTACTCGAAACTCACCCGAGACCTCGGGGCTCCAAACCAAACATGCACGCAAGTCTAAAAACATCATACGGCTTGCTCGTGCGATCAAATAGTCAAATTAACATCAAAAACTACAAATTTAACCTCTAAACTCAAGATTTCCTCAAGAACACTCAAATTTCTAACTTTTCAAATCAAACGTCCAAATCAACTCCGATTCTCATCAAACTTCACATATAGGACTTAAATATCATAACAAACTTGTTCCAGGCTCCGGAACCAAAATACGGACCTGATACCAATAATTTCACATATTATTTCATTTTTTATTTTCTGTAATAACCAACAAAACAATTTTATTCAAAAAATGTTTTTTAAGACTAGGGACCTCGGAATTATATTCTGGGCATACGCCCAAGTCTCATATTTTACTGCGGACCTCCCAGGATCATCAAAACACAGATCCGAGTCCATTTACTTAAAATGTTGACGAAAGTCAACTAAAACTAAATTTTAACTCTAGAAATTACTATTTCTCATATTTTCACTTAAAAGCTTTCCGGTTTCATGCCCGGATTGAGCACGCAAATCAAGGTGATTAAAATTAGTCCTTTTTATGGTTAATAAGCCTATAATTGGGTCTTAATTCGTAAAACGACCCTTTGGGTCATCACACTTTGAGCTCAAACTCGAGCTGGCTGATCTCCAAACTGGACCAAAGAAAGATTTCATGATGAAGTACTAACCAAGGTTCACAAAGGGGTACGCAGGGTAAACGCCTTACCCAGTTCAACGCCTGTTGCGCCTTGTTGAAGAGGCTCGATGTAACATTTCACGTTTTCGTACATTAAAGTTTCATCGTAAGTTAATCGATGCAGGCTCGGGAAAGAGATTATTTTGAGGCTATAAATATTTATGCTATTTATAACAGGTGGTAACTACCGTGAAGGTTAGAGGGTAAACAAATCAAAGAACATGAGTTTCATTGAAGATTGTCAATTTGGGATAAAATACAGTCCAAGCTATAATACCCCGTATTTATGGACTAGTGTCATACAAGATACCACATGACCATGATAGTAAGGTATATAAAGTGTGTTTAAAGTGATTAGTATTTTAAGTAATTTGAGATAATTCTTAATTATGTGAATAATTGGTTAATTATTATTTTTTAGTAAGATATTAACAAGGTGATTGATTTTTGGTGGATAAGTGATCATAGGCTATAATTACATATTTTAGTCGCTTATTACACTCTAATTTACTGCACTTTAATTGATTTTGAGCTTTAATCGCTAGTGTTTTGCACTAATTGTGTGTTTTATGCTTTGTAGGAGTGATTCCGAGCTATATAGATGCTATGGAATGAATTCAAGTGATTTGGAGCTTTGAATTTTGAGTAAAATCCCAAGAAATTAAGCCGGGATCGTGTTCGGGGATCAAATTTGATAGTTAAGAACAAACGAAGACTCGAATAGGCATATTGCACACTATCTAGTAAAGTGGATATAACCTTTTGATCCGAACTCCATTTGGATTATATAATATATGGTTGGAAATATAACTCAAAGATATACAACTTTAATGTTTTACGTTTTTTCAAATTTCGAACGGAAAAGGGTGAAAAAGGCAGTCGAAGCCGCGACCGCGGACCTGGACGCGGGCAGAAGCAGAGTACTGGTAATGACCGCGATCGCGCCGTGTTTGGTCGCGGCCGTGAGAGTCCAGGCGTGAAAAAAGGTCCCTTTTCGCATAGGAGAAGGTATAATTATTTGGGCCCGACCCTACTTGGTATATATACATGGAAAACGGTATTTTGGAGGGATTGGACATATTTTGGACACAAATTCGACCTAAGGAGACAAGAGACACAATAGGAGCAAGGCGGGGGAATTTTTCTACGAGTTTTTCCTTCTTCTTCCTATTTTATATTGTTGATGAATTCTTTTGTTAATTTCAGTACAATTATGAGTAGCTAACTTCTTTAGTCTAAGGTTTTGGTGGAACCCGCTGAGGATGAACTTATTGTTATATTAATATAGTTTGCTTGATTTTCATCTTTGTTTGTTCAACTAAATTCTTGTTGTAGTTGATTGAAGGGCCCTCAATTATCTGTGTTTATTTAGTGTGTATTTACTCAAGAGAGAGTGCATATTTAGGTAATTGTTGAACAACATCACTCCCAAAGTATAGGAGAGATCCATAACTGAGTAAAGGTTGGATTAGAGATAAGATACCTTGGGTGCTATCTAAAGTGAATTGTAATATAAGTTAGCTAGCGTAGCTCGAGAGAGTGTGTCTAGTAGATTATTATAATTACTTTAGAGAGAACTACAGTAGCATGAGCTTTCATGATTGATAGAGATAATTAGGCCAAACTATAGGAAATATACAAGAAGAGATTCCATCAACGGGGGAAACCATAACCTTAGATCCTTATCGCATCTGATTACACCTCAATATTAGTTGTATTTTAGTTTACTTAATTTCATTCAGCTGTAGTAGTAAAAATATCGAAAATTGATATTCATAACCTCTGGGAAATTGGTTATTGAGATAATTGATAGGTTAATTCCATGTGGGATTCGACTCTGGGATAAATACTCAGATTATATTTGCAACAGACGCTTAGTCTTTTTAGAATACATAGTTGAGCGTGATCAGATTTTGGCGCCGTTGCCAGGGAATTAACGGTGTTATCAATTGTAGTTGGAGGAAAATACAAAATTCTTAAGTGTAGTCAATTTTCTTTGATTTCATTCATATATTGAATTTCTTTTATATGACCTGGCACAACCCACAGCGGAGAATTTGGCCACAACAATAGTAGTCCCACAAATACAGGCTAAATCTTTTCAGATCACGAACAACACGCTGCACTTGTTGCAGAACAAGGGGCTATTTTCGGGGTCGAACATTGAGGATCCTCTATCAGCTTGTCTCATGGACCTAGATGAAGCTAATGGAGACGACTTGGCAGAGTGGGTACTTGATCTTGAAGGCCAAGGTTTTTGGGAAAGGGAGCTCGAATTTGAGCCTTTGCACTTAGAGGGAAGAAAAACTCCTCCAGCCAAGGACATTGATGATACGTATTTAGTTGACTCCAGTGTCATTGGTGTTGAGGATGTTGACAATCCTAAAGTTTATGTAGTTGAGCGCATTGGTACACCCTCCAAGCATTTTTCCACATTGTGTTTGGATGATGATATAAAAATAGAGTCATCCTAGTCACTTCAGGAGTCAACGAATAAGGAATAAGATGCCTACACTCAGGAATTCTTCTTGCCAGAAAGTCGGGACTATATACCTCATCTAAAGGCCAAGGATTGTAAAATAGTACAATGGTTTCTCGGGCATATTAGATTTGTTCCGCCACCTATGGAACACAACCGAAAACTTGAAGCCAAATTGGGGGTCCAATTCATAAGTTCGAAGTGGAGGCAGAAAGTGATTCACGTCGTGCCGCGACGTAAATCAAGCGCTTGTCGGGAGGCAACCCATCTTTACTGCTTTTTTTTATTTTTGTATTATATTATTTTTGTAGCATCGATTCTTGATTTTTTTAGGAGCATGGAAAGCAAAGCTATTGGAAGGATGCAACAGCAAACCATTGGTTGGAACTAAGTGTGAGGTACCCGCATGAAGGACCAGGCCTGGGAGAAGTCTGAGTACCCCATGAGATGCTAGTGCTTCGGCCTTTGGCCTACCGGGGAGTTTCTTTAACCCTCTTGTAGGTATGGGTGTGCATTGGGACAATGCACAATTTTAAGTGTGGGGTGAGGAGATTGTCTGTGTGACTTTCTATGCTATTTTAGTTGTGTTAGTTTAATTGAATATTTTTTCTTTTAATAGACAAGATTGGACTTTTCCCGACGATGGATTTATTAGACAATTTTCTTGAGGGATTTAAGTCTAAAAAAAAGATTTTCTTTTGTTAGGTAGTGTAGCAATTCCCCCTTGATTTTTCTTTGTGCCGCAGTTCTTTTCCAAAGATTTTGTTTGAACCGGGTGTAGTTAGTTTTATTTTTTATAAGGAAGAGGAGCCATTGTGTTGTATTTTTTATAAGGAAGAATAGTGAGTACTTTGGTAGTGACACTTAGGCTCAGTTTCTGACTCTTTTATAAGTACCTTAAATTGTATGATTTTAAATTTGCTTAACTGCTTTGACTAGAGTGTCTATGAATCCAATCCTGAGTGAGTTATATGCCATGTGTGTGTGAGGTTTGAGTGTTATTGTGTGCATTGAATTTGATGCCTAGAACTTGCCCCGTATGTTTGCAAAGCGAAATAGTAGTTTGTTCAGTCTTGGAAGTGATATAGGCATTTCTTTGTTAAGCCAGATATTTATATTGTACCCGCCTAATTGTTATGTATCGTAGTTAACCCTTTTGAGCCTGTAATCCTATTTCTTTGGCAACCACATTATAAGCCTTACTCATTTGTTTGAATTAACTATCTATTTGAACCTTTTAACCTCTCATGAGCACTTGAATTGTTATGAACTGTCTAAAAGTTAAAGTGTGGGGTGGTTAGTTAGGCTTTTGAGTGGAACTAATGAAATAAGAAGAAATGTGCACTATTTTGAAAAAAGTATGAGCCACTTGGAAAAAAAAAGTTATATTGTTGTGAAAAAAAAATTCCTTGATAAGTGGTGACTCTTGATGTAATCGTGCTTGTGCTTAAAGAAGAATGGGGTAAAATAGATTGATATGAAGGCGGAGTTTGGTTTGAAATAAGTATGGTGTTTGAATATTAAAGTATATATGTATTAAAGTTCTTAGGGAGGTGTAGTCACTCTTATATCTAAATGTATCATACCCATCCCGCAACTTACATTAACACCAAATAAAATCTTACTTGATCCTAGACTGAATAAGCTCGATTACTAGAGTAGTACACTACGGGCAAGCCTATGGTGAATCTTTTGTGGAACATGAATGTTATTTCTGAGAGTGAGTGAATTCTTTCTATCTTAAGTTCCTACGCGTTCTTAAATTTTATTGTGCGAAACTACTCTTTTTGGTTGTGTGAGGGCACTTGATTCATGAAGGAAAGTTAATATCAGTGACCTCTATGTTAGAGTAAGTGGGTGAGCTTTGAATAATGCGTGCTACTTGTGAGTCAAATCTTTAGATGAGAATGTTATGCTTTTGTGCTTAGTCTATTTTAAATATTCTTGGCGTGATGAGTTAGGAGAATTGCTTAAAAAGGTCGTGTCTATATAAAGTATAGTTTGATTGCTCGAGGACGAGCAACGGTTTAAGTGTGGGGTGTTGATGATAGGCTATAATTACGTATTTTAGTCGCTTATTACACTCTAATTTACTGCACTTTAATTGAGTTTGAGCTTTAATCGTTAGTGTTTTGCACAAATTGTGTGTTTTATGCCTTGTAGGAGTGATTCCGAGCTATATAGATGCTATGAAATGAATTCAAGTGATTTGAAGCTTTTAAGTCTGAGTAAAAGCCCAATAAATTAAACAGGGATCGTATTCGGGGGTCAAATTTGATAGTTAAGAACAAATGAAGACTCGAATAGGTATATTGCGCATTGTCTAGTAAAATAGACATAACGTTTTGCTCCTAACTCCATTTGGGCTATATAATATATGGTTGAAAATCTAACCCAAAGGCCTACAACTTTAATGTTTTACATTTTTTCAAATTCCGAACGGAACAGGGTGAAAGACGCGGTCGAAACCGTGACCGCGGATCTGGACGCGGGCAGAAGCAGAGTATTGGTAAATGACCGCGATCGCGCCGCGTTTGGCAGCGGCCGCGAGCGTCCAGGCATGAAAAAAGGTCCCTTTTTGCGTAGGAGAAGGTATAATTATTTGGAACCGACCCTACTTGGTATATATACATGGAAAACGGTATTTTGGAGGGATTGGACATATTTTGGACACAAATTCGACCTAAGGAGGCAAGAGACACAATAGGAGCAAGGCGGGGGAATTCTTCTACGAGTTTTTCCTTCTTCTTCCTATTTTATATTGTTGATGAATTCTTTTGTTAATTTCAGTACAATTATTAGTAGCTAATTCTTTAGTCTAAGGTTTTGGTGGAACCTGTTGAGGATGAACTTATTGTTATATTAATATAGTTTGCTTGATTTTCATCTCTATTTGTTCAACTACATTCTTGTTATAATTAATTGAAAGGCCCTCAATTAGCTGAGCCTATTTAGTGTGTATCTACTCGAGAGATAGTGCATATTTAGGTAATTGTTGAACAACATCACTCCCAAAGTATAGGAGAGATCCATAACCGAGGGTTTAAAGGTTGGATTAGAGATAACGATACCTTGGGTGCAATCTAAAGTGAACTGTAATATAAGTTAGCTAGCGTAACTCAAGAGAGTGCGTCTAGTAGATTATTGTTATTACTTGAGAGAGAATTACAGTATCATGAGCGTTCATGATTGATAGAGATAATTAGGCCAAACTATAGGAAATATACAAGAAGAGATTCCATCAACGGGGGAAACCATAACCTTAGATCCTTATCGCATCTGCTTACACCTCAATATTAGTTGTCTTTTAGTTTATTTAATTTCATTCAGCTGTAGTAGTAAAAATACCGAAAAATGATATTCATAACCTCTGGGAAATTGGTTATTGAGAATCGAGTAGTCTAACAACAATAATTGATAGGTTAATTCCTTGTGGGATTCGACTCTGGGCTAAATACTCAGATTATATTTGCAACGCCCGCTTAGTCTTTTTAGAAGACATAGTTGAGCGTGATCAATAAACTTAAATGATATCTCACCTCAACGTGGCAGCAAGGGTCTATATAGCAATGACTCTTGGTTCATTATACTAGGTGGCATATTTAGGGGATCTTTCGGCAAAATTAAGCCACAAAGGTGGGGCCTACAACCTACAAGTTTAAGAGACCTTCTTATCTCATTAAAGTAGGATGCTAGGTTAGCTAAGTAATGAATGAAAGCTTCAGCAAAAATTCATACGAGATTATATAACGTAATAGCAACAGAATTCGCAATTCTAAGGGAGCCCGGTATAACCTTTCTCAAGAATATCATACGGATTTTTCCTACTTTGATCTCGCCGTTACGTGTTTTGTCTCGATTGACGTGTGAGAGAGGGATTGTCAAGAGAATTGGCTTAGGTATGTTAAGGCTATTAGGGGTGTGCATTCGATTTATCGATTCGATTTTGACCCTTATCGATAATTACTTATCGATTATCGATTTGTGCATATGCTTATCGTTATCGTTTCAATAAGGTTTCGGTTTTTTCGATTTTGGTTTATCGATTTTCGGGGCTTATCGATTCGGTTATCGATTACACCAATAAGAAAATTTGCGGGATTCCACCAATAAGAAAATTTGCTAGCTCTAAGCGATGTTGTTATGTTTAGTACCCTTACTTAATATATGTCTACTATGTGTAAAACATGTATAAATAGTGGATAGCTAATAGAAATAGATGATTAATCACTACTGTATCATACCGAATGATACTACGATTAATTGATTTAATTCAAGCAGACTAACTACTCTTCAGCTCCTTACCTAACTGACCAAAAGAACTTCTACCAAATTACAATCAACTTACTGAGAGAACCCATTTGGAGATAGAGAATTACCATATCTGTGGGAGAAACCGAGAAAGGAGGAATTTTGAGTGAAGAAAATTTGAGGCTTTAGCAGTTCAGCTCTAAGGGGCAGAAGCAGAACAACATTGAGGCTTCAGATTCTGAAATCTGAACTGAAGCAGAAGCGGCTCGTCGCTCGCCGGCGCCTGAACTGAAGCAGAAGTCGTGACTGACTCGTGAAGAGGAGGGTAGGGACGTAGGGGAAAATCTTGAGGCAGAAGCGGCGTGAAGTCGTGAAGAGGAAAGGAAATAATAGGGTAGGGAAAATTAGAAAATAATAAAGGTAGAGGAAAATGGAAATAATAAGTTAGGGTAAAGGAAATGTTATATAGAATAAGGGTATAGTTGTCTTTTCAGTGGATAGCTCGAGCCCCGGCAGGGCCACTAGAGGCATTACAAACCGGCCGCGTCTCTAGGGCCCCATGGAACTAACCATGTGCACCCGCCTTGAAACAGCGAAACCTGGTGGGGATAGCTAGTCGGGTTCGCAAAGCGATGCTCGGAAAATATATATATATATATATCTTATCGATTTATTGATAAATCGATAAGCAAAGTGGACAAAATCGAAATCGAAATCGATAATCGATAAAAAAAAAAATTCGGAATCGAAATCGAAATCGAAAAATCGATAACAAATAATCGATTCGATTTATCGATAAACCGATTCGAATGCGCACCCCTAAAGGCTATCCCTTCTTTTCTTTTGGCATGATTCATACAATACAAACTAAACGAGCAACACAGCTTTCATAAATACCTATATTCATAGAAGCATTAGGGGTGCCTATGTTCTTGATTCCCGTGTGTCTTGTTATTATATCTTTTGTTCATGGGTCTCAGAAAAATACGTAGTTGATAATGTTTATCCAAAGGCATGTTGATCTTATAACATTCCAAGAAATCTTATTAATGTACTTTTTATGCATTTCATTCATTTATATATGTACATTGACCCATGACCAAATGGCGCAATATATGCGTATATTATATGTATATGGGATATGGGAAAAGGTTACGGCGTTATATACGCACCACCACCTGATCAGTTGGTATACGTTGATGATTTCGCCCACAGAGGCCTAGACAATTTGACGGGATACCCTCAGAGGCTTGATGATGTTATGTACACATATACCTATGCATGATATGACATTTATACGCACATGCATGACTTTATAAATGTTTCAGGATTCACAAAGTTATTTTGAATTACAAGCGGATTCCTTTACTCCATGCTTCATTTATGTCTTTTATGTACTGATTTTCACACCTTACATACTCGGTACATTATTCGTACTAATGCCCATGTTCCCTTGGGCCTGCGTTTCATGCCCACAACAGGTAGACAGGCTGATGGACCCCTTCTTAGGGTCCTTGATCAGCGAGAGTTGGTGTGCGCCATTTGATCCAAAGCTGCTTTGAGTTTTGGTACGTTGTGTTTGTATACATATATGGGTATGACGGGGCCGGTCCCGTCCTTTGTACAATTGTACACTCTATTAGAGGTTTGTAGACGATCATGTACAGTTGAATAGTATGTGGCCTTGTCGGCTTCTAGTTTTGGATATATAGTTGTATATAGCAGCCTTGTAGACTCGATCTACTGTATTCCGCATGTATATGTATATATGTCTTTTGGACATGTTTTCCTCACGTATGTTATTCACATACTTCAGCAATTTATTGACAGATATTATTCAAGACCTACCCTTAATTCATATTTATATCTTAGACGCATGCTTAGGGGTGTTCAACAGGTAGGGCTCGAGCACTCGTCAATGGCCAATCAGTTTGGGTCGTGACACTCGACGTGGCCACTTAGTTCATCTTTGCCTAGTCCTCCTCGGTCACCAGGCATCGAGAGTAGCTGGCTACGCCCACCGGGACGGACATGACCCGGACGTCGGCCGGGACCGTAAGAACAAAAATTCTTCTCTCGGAGCGTGGAATTGTTTCACTAGTTTTGGGCTCGAACCGAGGGTCCAATCGAGGACGAGGTCACTGTTCAATCTAAATTCCGGCTTGATCATAGTATATCAACGGATTGAACGTTTATTTCATTCCTAACTCATTTATCAGATATTCTTAATTGCTCGTATTAGATTAAACTATATATCCTTACAACCACGTACAAATTCAATTGTTACCCAATTTCGGAGTAAACATATGTAACTTAATCTCTAAAAGTAAATTCATTTTCATAAGGCGTAGATATCTTTTTTCTTTTTCCTTTTTCGTTTTTAACTGTTCTCTTTTCCACTTGAACATTTTTCTCCTCCCACCCTACACTCGTGGACAAAAATAAGGAGAAGAATACAAAAGAAAAGGAGAACCATAAATTTCAAGTACCGACCTCTTTGAATCCACTATTTGGTAAACGATCTACCTTAATTTTCGTTCCTTATTTCAAGCTATGGATGCAAATAGTCTCAAGAATCAATATATAAAGAATGCTATGTGAATGTAAACAAGTCGTGAAATAAGAAGCCATAATGTTATAGGGAACATCTTGAGTTTGGTCTACGAGGATCAGCCATCAGCCCTACTAACATACCGAGACATAGACCAAACTCTCGGATAGCTTCCCACCAAAAAAAGTAAAATACATACAAAACAAACAAAAAAAAATATGGGAATCTCAAAAACAAAAATCAATGGGCTTATTGTCCTCTTATTCTTCACATTTGTCGCAGTAGGGACAGCAGTGCCAGACAATAGCACAAGAAGGCACTTGGCCAAAAAATACAAAGGACCATGTGTTGCTGCAAATCTTATTGACAAATGCTGGAGATGTGACCCTCGTTGGGCTGATAATCGCCAAAAATATGTTGATTGTGCCATGGGTTTTGGCCGTAATGCTATTGGAGGAAAAGGTGGAAGGATTTATGTAGTCACAGATCCTTCTGACGACAACGTCGAAAATCCCGTGCCAGGTACTGTTCGATAGTCTGTAATATATATGAAAACGTAATCATGATATAATGATTAACGTCTCAAATTAAGTTTTTTCTTTCTTTTTATTTTCTATTTGTTTAATTTGCAAACAGGTACCCTAAGGCACGCAGTGATCCAGAAGGAACCCTTGTGGATCATATTCGCAAAACATATGAAAATTAAGTTGAACAGGGAATTGCTTATGCAAAGCTACAAAACCATTGATGCACGTGGACACAATGTCCATATTGAAAAAGGAGCTGGAATTAAGATGCAAGGTGTAAACAACATTATTATCACTAATCTTCACATTCACAACATTGGTCCTTCTGGTGGTGGCATGATCAGGGACTCAATAGACCACATAGGTATCAGGGGTGCAGATGAAGGAGATGCTATTAGCATCTTCGCGTCTCATGATATTTGGATCGACCATGTGTCGATGTCACGTGCCACGGACGGGCTCATCGACGCCGTCCAAGGATCCACTGGTATTACGATCTCCAATTGCCACTTTACTGACCACGATAAAGTTATGTTGTTTGGTGCAAATGATAATTACCTCGACGATAAGAAAATGCAAATAACATTAGCCTACAACCACTTTGGTAAGAGGTTGGATCAAAGGATGCCAAGGTGCAGGCTTGGATTCTTCCATCTTGTCAACAACGATTACACCCATTGGATGAGGTAATGTTAGCAAATTTGTTTTTAAATATATATAAATAATTTTTTGTGTTTTTCATTTATATTTTTTCAACAGGTACGCCATTGGCGGTAGCAGTGAAGCAACAATCATTAGCCAGGGTAATCGTTTTATTGCTCAACACAATGTGGATATTAAAGAGGTGACACACAGGGAAAAGGCACAAGAATCAGAATGGAGACACTGGACTTGGTTATCACAAGATGATGACATGCAAAATGGGGCTTTCTTTAGAACTTCTGGTGATCCAAATGCACTAAGCAAATTCAAGAACCTAAATTTGATGCCAGCAGAACCATCTTACAGAGTTGGAATTCTTACTAAGTTTTCAGGATCACTCGGTTGCACAGTAGGACGCCCATGCTAGAAAACAATTCATTTAATTATTTCAAATAAATAAAATTAACTTCTTTATGCACCTCTAGCCCCCCCCCCCCCCCCCCCCCCCCCCCCCCCCCCCCCCCCCCCCCCCCAANCAAAACCAAAAGAAAGGGAGAGATGTCACATTTTTATACACATATCAACTATTGGGGAATGGTCAAGAGGATCATTATTTGTAACTTAATTTAACTTGTTAGGTAAGGTTGTAATAACACTTTCTTTGTGAAATATAAGTTCGTTTTTGTATCTTCTATGTTCAATAATGTTAAGCCACTTCTTTATTAAATGAAGTAACAATTTTTTTACTTCTATGTTCAACTTTTCTCGACTTATTTCTCTGTTTTTTGGACATGGTACGGGCGTAATATCATGCCAGGCATCAACTACTGCGTACAATCTGGTAAATTAATAAACAAGTATTAAGTCTTCGTCCGAGAAAGAATCAAAATCAGTTGAATTGCTGGAAGTTGTAATTCACCTAGTTTGGTTTTGTTTCTTCCATCAAACTCTTAAAAAGCTTTTGATTTGCTGCATTATCATTTTTTTTTTATCAACTCATCTATTAGTTACCATTCAACTCGTCCAATAAGTGGGTCGAGTTATTACCTATTTGTTAGTAATCTGTATTGCTTAATATAAAACAATAATTTTTTTGTAAATACAGAAACAGTGAGAAATCTTACTAGCACAGGTTCTAGCGCGGGATTAGCGCGGCCGCACTAGTGAAATTTACCAGGGACAAAGAGAAACCTCGCTAGCGCGTGCTGAGCGCGGACGCACTAGTCCAGGCGTCCTTAGCTTTTCTTATGGAAAAAATAAATAATATAAGAATAAACCAAGCCCACTGAATACACAGTGTGTCCTTAAGGAAATTATTCCCTTCAAGTACTCGAGGTTTTGGAATATATCCTCCTAGGATAGAACGATTTAACTCACCAGCGTATCGGTAGCAAAAACTCTGGTAAACAGCGAACCACTTGATGGTCGTAAAACACACTGGAATATTTGGTATTGTTTCTGAAAAGGTTTTGCAACCTTTCAGAACAGTCATAGCTGTTGGAACAGGTGTGAAGATTGCGGGAAAATTAAAAACGGATTTAAAATAATCCGAGAAAGAAAAACGGACCGAACCTTTGTCTATCTTTGACCGAAGCCGAAGCCGAGCGATGACCACGACGGCGCGAGGCTTGCCTTCTTCTCGACTCTTTAAGAGCTAGAAGAAGAGCTTCTCTATATATACACATAGATTTTCTTTCCTTCTTCCAATGAGGGACAAAGTGCACTAATTCAAAATTTCACCTCCTTCATTTCTTTTCCATCATTTTTCATTCACTTTCTTCAAGCTACACCGAACTTAAAATTAAATTACACTAAGCTTAAAAATCAACACTATTTTTTGACTTGTCTCATTAACCCGTGGGTTGAGCTTGGAATGATCAATTAAAGTATATAATTAGGTGAAATAGGTCAAATAGTGTAACCGACGGATCTAAATGTGATCCAAAGATACCCAATCAAATGAGATTGGGAACGATGAAATTGGAAGAATTAAATTAATAATTTAAGATCAAAAAAACTACTATCTTAAGAAAAATATTTTAACCTTCGCATTTTTAAAGAGAGGCAAAATAAAAAATGAAGAGAGGTTGAATCATGTTGGTGAGTATGATTCTTTAACCGTATCTTAACTTAATCCAATTCGATAGTAAAAATTGGTCGCCCTTTTTAACTTACATCTATTTTGTTTTTTCATTTGTATTCGTATCTATTTTTGTTAAAAACATTTTAAAAAGATGATTTTGCCCTTCAGGAGTATTGATAAAACTGTAGACTGCAGGACAAAACTTCAACATGTTTTGGAATGAAGTTTTATCAAATGAACTAAAATTGTTAAGCATGTTTAGTCTGAAGTTTTAGCAAACGAACTAAATAATTTAAGCTTGTTTAGTCTGAAATTTTAGCAAATGAACTAAATAACTTAAGCATGTTTACTCTGAAGTTTTAGCAAATGAACTAAATAACTTAAGCATGCATTAGCAAAAACTCACTAGAAAATTTTATATTGCAAGACAAAAACTTAAGAATGTTTAGTCTGAAGTTTTTGCAAATGAACTAAATAACTTCACCATGTTTAAACTGAAGTTTTAGCAAATGAACAAAATAATTTCAGCATGTTTAGACTAAAGTTTCAGATAAAACTCATGATAAAAATGTAGACTGCAGGATAAATAACTTCAGCATGCATTAGCATGAAGTTTTAGCTTCAATGTAAAACAACTCCATGCTATATTAGCATGAAGTTTTAGTTTCAAGATGAAACAACTTCATGTTACATTAACATGAAGTTTTTAGCTTCAACGCGAAACAACTTCATGCAAGTGTGATTCTGAAGATGAATCTGGATAAATTTCTGATTTTTTGATAAAGCTGCTGAGAGGAGAGGAGGAGATTTTTTTTTTCATGAATAAGGTTCCAGATCACGCGATTTATCAGGAGTGTAATTGTTATGTTATTATGAATTTTTTGTCAACTGACTACTAAAATCAATAATTTTTAAGAATATGATACATATTAAAAGGTGGCATAAATATAAGGTTGGGCCGAAAATCTCCCATTTTGATCCACACAAACTTTGGGCTGGTTAAGTCCAAATATGATTGGAACGCATTTTGATCGGTCCAAATATGGCTCAACCGGTCAATTTGCCTTCTATCTAACTTGTGTCAAGTGGAGCATATATAAATCGAAAAATAAAATCTTATGCATTAACTCTCCTGCTCTAGATTCTTCTTTTTGTTATGTATGTTTGTGCGTAATCAAGTACGAGTTTGTTTCGATTTATTCTCTTCTGGCTCTGCTTTTCCGGTTCCCGGCCCATGTAATAGAAAAATTAAGAAGAACGAAAACATAAAAAACATTATCCAGTTGAGCAGCCACGTCAAGAAGAAGCACGTGGCTCCAGGTGATGATGCATTATTGGTACCAGCAGTTAAGTTCTGATGATAATTAGCCAGAAAAAGAACAACTACTGTTGAGGTGCAACGATTCAGGCAATAGTGATGTTAGCATTAAGCACCTGTGCGTGATACATTGCAGTTTTGCCTTCACACTTCTCGAGAGAATTCCCCACAGGGCAGAGTAAAGCCCCTTCAAATAATTTTTCAACAAATTGCTTATAGCGCCAAACAGACTATTATTATGATTCATGAGAAGCAATTCGCATGGAAACATGTTTATTATAATTGAAGCTAAACTAGTTCACGTTAAGTTCGAATCAGTCTCAATCAAATCGTTTCATAAAGAGAGCCCACCTTTTTGGTATATTCTTTTTTCCTTTTTAGTCAGTTTTAATAATAATATCACCTTTTTATATTTAACAAGCAACAATATTTAACTTTAAAAGATTCATTGTACCCTTAGTGAGACGAATTACTAGCCAAATTGGGTTGGTCTTAGCTGAATGTCCCAAAAATTGATGTTATTTAAAAAAAATGGCCCCTTGACCCGCACTAAGTTATTGCTCTTCAGCGTTTCTCTACTGATTGGTAGAGATTATACTATTTTTAATCAGTTTCAAAAACAATATCACCTATCTGTTAAGTTGTTCATCAAAGTCTACAAGATTGACATGATTTTGTTCTTATTTCTCTCCCGCATTGGTAGAGTTTATGCTATATTTTTTTTACCTATATGTTAAGTTGTTAAAGTCTACCAAATTGGCACAATTTTTTGTGTTGTTTTAACAAAGTGTTTTTTAAATTTGCAACTTCAATTTCGGTCAAACCACCAAATGTTACGACCAGGTCAATTATTTTGAGCTCTAGCATATCGTTTGCCGATTTGAGGCCTTGAGTAGGTTCACTCCATGTATTATGACTTGCTCGTGTAGTCGGATTTGAATTTCGGAAGCTTTAAGTTGGAAGAGCTGACCAAGCTTTGACTTCTGAGTAAACGACCTCGAAATCGGGATTTGAAGAACCAACAAGTTCATATGATGATTTTGGGCTTGAGCATATGTTCGGATGGAGTTTCGGGTGGATCAGGAGCGTTTCAGCGCTTATTGTGAAAATTTGACATTTTGAAGGTTTAAGAATTTTCTAAATTTGAATTGAAGTGGACTTTGGTATTATCGATATCCGTTTGGGATTTCGAGCCTTGGAATAGGTTCGTATTGGGATTTGTGACTTGTATGTAAAATTTGGCATCATTCCGGAATATTTAAGTATGATTCGGACGCATTCGACGAAGTTTGAATGATTTGAAAGTTAAGACAATATTTTGATCGCCAATTCGTGGTTTTGATATTATTCGTAGCATTTCGAGCCTTTTGAATAAGTTTGGATGAGGTATTAGTACTTGTTGGTGTTATTAGACGGGGTCTCAGGGGCCTCGAGTGCATTTCAGGATAGTTTCAAATCATTTCTCTATGTTTTGCTGCTGGTGCCGGAACTGGTTTATGGTGTTATTCTTCGCGAACCCGAAGGTATTCACGCGTTCGCAAAGATGGAATCGTGGCTGCTAAGAATTTTTTCTATGCGTTCGTGAGGGAGGTCTTGTGTTCGCGGAGGTTTGGGGCTGAGGTTCTTCGCGTTTGTGACAATGGTGTCACGTTCGCGTAGTTAAGGTTGGGTCTGAGGAATGGCCTTCACGTTCGTGAAGGAGAGGCCATTCGCGACGAAGGGTCTCCTGGGCAGCGAGTAAGTTTGCTAAATCGGGTTTTGGTTCATGTTATCTCAATTCTTCTACGGGAGCAGATTTCGGGGGCGATTTTGAAGTGTCATTTTCATCATCTATCATGTGGTAAGTTATTCCTAACCTTTGTGAGTTAAATATATGGATTATATAGGGATTTTAACATGAAAATTGGTATGAATTGTGGGTTCGGAAGAAAACCTAGAATTTACATTTTTTGAATTTTGACCACGAAATTGGACATGGAATTAGGAATAAATTATATATTTGAATTCGTGGTGCTATGCATAAAATTTATATTCAAAAGTTTTTAAAATTCGGGCCCGTGGGCCCGTGGGTTGACTTTATTAACCTTTTGAGGGAAGTTGGAATTCTTAGAAATTGTTAAATCACGAACATTTGAGTATATTTTGATTGGTTTGCACGTTGTTTGATTAGTTTCGGATCGTTTGGCATCATTGAGGCGTTGGAGCCGGTTATCATATTTCGGAGCGAGGTAAGTCTCTTGTCTAACCTTGTGAGGGAAAATTTACCCCGTAGGTATTATATTTGCGATGTGTTGCATGATGTGGGGACTACGCACGTATGAGATTACGAATGTTCGTACATATTTTAGAATTCATAATTAGGTACGGATAGACTAGACTCACGACATGCTTTAGTTGTAATATTTGAGTTATTTTTCTATTATTGCGTGAGACCGGACTTACGTAGAGTATCAAACTTAATATTTTAGATACCTGGTGAATTACTTGATTAGCAGTAGAGAATATACTTCCTTTTAAGGATTGCTCCTGTGTTGTACGGAATCTTTCGAAAAAGTTTCTTAAATTCCTGAGTTAATTTTATTTATTTAGTGAAATTCCTGATTTTACAAATTAAAATGGATAAGTAAATAAAGGTTAATGTGTTGGCTTGCCTAACAACATAGTTGAGCGCCATCACGACCTATTATAGGATTTGGGTCGTGACACCAAAGCTGCTCCGAATGATCTCAAATTTGAAACAAAGCTTCCTAATACCAAACAATCCCAATCACCAATTTAGTCAAATAACACCAAAATAAAAAATTCTCATTTTGTCTTCTTCAACACTTTCTAAGATCCAACAATAGAGTTTTGAGCTTTTTGCAGTGAATTGCTAAATTGGTATTGAACTAAAAATCTAACGATAAATTATCAACATTCGAGTGACTTTAGCAATAATGGGTCATTAACCTTCTACTTTCCACCATTAAACAAGAATTTCAAGCTTTAAATATTTAAGAACGGTAGTGTTTAAGTAAAAAAATATGGACATTTTGCTAAGACAATAAAAAACGAGGACATTCCGCCAAGACCAGCCCCATTGAGAGAATATCATGCAATTTTTTTCATAAACATCAATAGCTTATTTTATACCACTAATTTAAAAGTCTTTGTTTTTAAATTTTGTCCCTAGTTAAACGTTACCGTCATATAAATTCAAATAAGGGTATATATCATTCCTTTATAGAAGTACTTAATTTTTAATTTTTGGCACACATTTCATGTTAAAGGCATGCAGTTCCGTAGGTTGACATGTGGTATTTGTATTTTATAGGTCACTCAGTGTTCAAAGATGGTCATATTGTGAAAAGATGCCACTCATGATATATAAATAGAAAATTGCGATTTAAGTAATTACAACTCCCAAAATTCGGTAGAAATAAGTCACAATCCTCTAAGAGAAAATACTAAGTGTCTATATACATCAAGTCTAAAGAGGATAAGCGAAACAACATATTAATGATAGGGGAACTCCGAGGTATGCGAACGTTGGCAGATATACCTTGAAGTCTCCACGTGCGGTCCAACTCACTGATATTTGGTCTGGTAGGAAGAACCTAGATCTGCACATAAATATGTGCAGAAGTATAGTATGAGTACACCACAATGGTACCCAGTAAGTACCAAGTCTAAGCTCAGTAGAATAGTGGTGAGGTCAGGTCAAGGCCCTACTGGTTTAAAAGAAAAACAAGGCAGAAGATACAATAATATTTTGACATGACTGAGAATTTAAACACCGAGAAATTTGCAGAAAATAACAGCACAACAAATAGAGGTAAACAACAGGGCACTCTCGAGGTACCTCCTCATAACCCAAAAGTAGATGCTCAACAGGGAGGGATCTCCCGAGGTACCGCCTTGTAGCCCCAAAATAAATATACAAGACATGGGATCTCCCGGGGTACGCCTTGTAGGCCGAAGTAAATATGCAGCAGATAACCAAAGGAACAACAAGTTTACGGCAAGAAATCTTACAGTTAAAAATTTAATTCAAATCAAGGGAAGCAGGTAATTAAACTAAGCATGTTGCACAGATTGCATGTAAAAGTTAAGGCACATAGACATGCGATAATAGACTAAGCATGGTCCCTACATATGCTAAGGCAACTCAGTTAAGGAATTTAAAAGGAAATAATTGAGCAAGAACCAGAATTTCCACATTTAGCCCGTGTACGCACTCATCGCTTCGCGTACGCGGCAGTCACATTTGACAATACAACAGTACCAAATCCTAAGGGAGTTATCCCCACACAAAGTTAGACAAGTCACTTACCTCAAATCTCACTCAATCAATCGATAAGGATGCTTTTCCGTTGATTTTCGGACTCCAAATGGCCCAAATCTAGCCAAAAGAAACTACATACCTTGAATACAACTGCAAGAAACTAATTTAAATCTACAACTTTAGTAAGGAATCAAAAAATCGCCCCAAAAAGTCAACCTTGGCCCACGTCTCAAAATCAGGTAAAAGTCACAAATTACAAACACCCATTCGACCACAAGTCCAACCATACCAATTTTACCAAAATCCGACATCAACTTGACCCTCAAATCCTCTAATCATACTCTCCAAATCCCTAGCCTCAAACTCCCAAATTCCACGTTAAACACACACAAACTAGGGGGGAAATTGAATGGGGAAATAAGATTATTGATTAAAAATGAACACAAGGGACTTACCTCAAGAATTCCCTCGAAAATCCTCTCAAAAATCGCCTTAGACCGAGTTTAAAAAGTCCAAAATGAGAGAAATCCCAAAACCCTTTGATTTTAAAACACTACCCAGCAATTGGTTGTAGCCCGAATACCCATCAAGAGAGCAATAGAAAGCACGTTCAACCAATCTATCAAGCATTTGAGCTAAGAAAGGAAGTAGAAAGTGATCCTTCCTTGTGACTTTGTTGAGCTTGCGATTGTCCATACACACCCTTCATCCGGTCATCGTTCTTGTAGAAATCAACTCATTCTTTTCATTGGTGACCACCATCATGCCCCCCTTCTTTGGGACATATTAAATCAGATAAGTCCACGAACTATTAGAGATTGGGTAGACAACCCCGATATCCAACCACTTGATAATCTCCTTGTTGAAAACTTCTTGCATAGACTCATTGAGTCTCTTTTGATGTTCAATAGATGGTTTGGCGCCATCCTCCAACTTGATCTTATGCATGCAAAAGGCCAGGCTTATCCAACGAATATCCGCCAATGTCTATCCAATAGCCTTCTTCCTCTTTTTTAGCACCACCAATGTGGAATCTACCTACATGTTAGTCAAACAAAAGAAAAGATAACCGGAAAAGTAGAAAAAGGAACAAGAAATTCATACCAAAGATGTGGAGGCAATGGCTTCAACTCCAAGGTAGGAAGCTCTTCAATAGAAGGCTTTGTAGGAGTTGTTCTATTTTCAAGATCCAAGGACAATTTACGGGGTGCATAGTTGTACAACCCCCTTCCTTGCAAAGAGTTCACACATTCCATGAAGCCATCCATCTCGTCATCATCAAAGTTGAGCAAGACGGACTTCAACATATCACCAACATTTATTGTAGAACTTGTTTCATCAACAATAATATCGGTCACCAAGTCCAGAAAAGAGCACACCTCATTGCTATTTGGTTGCCGCATGGAGTTACACCCATGGAAAACCACTTTTTCATCACCAACCCGGAATGTAAGTTCTCCGGCTTCAACATCACAAAGAGACTTCCCCGTAGCAAGGAAAGGTCTTCCAAGAATAATTGGCACCTCATAATCAACTTCACAACCTAGAATAACAAAATCCTCCAGAAGAATGAATTTATCAACACGAACCAAGACATCTTCAATCACTCCCAAGGGTCTCTTTAAAGTATGATCGGCCATTTCGAATATCATATATGTGGGTCTTGGTTGCTCAATCCCTGAAGTCTTAAAAACTAAATACGGAATCAAATTGATACTTTCCCCAAGATCACAAAAGCGCTTTAACAAACTCGACACTTCCAATTGTACAAGGAATCGTGAAAGCACCAGGATCCTCCAACTTAGGATCCATTGGATGCACAATTTCACTCACTTGATGAGTGACTTTGATCATTTCAAAGGTCATTGACCGTTTCTTTTTCACGAGATCCTTCATGAACATTGCATAACCGGGAATTTGGTCTAAATCTTCAACTAATGGCACATTGATTGAGAGACTCTTCATCATTTGAATAAACTTCTTGAATTGGTTTTCACCATTTTGCTTGGCAAGTCTTTGACGGTATGAAGGTGGAAGCTTAGGCAATGGTGCCTTAGCCTTTTGTACTACCGGCTCCGGTATGTCAATAATATGATCCCTAGACGGGTTTACCTCCTCTTGAGTCTTTTCCACACTATCATAAAAATCAATCTGAACTTCAATATTGGGTTGCACCTCATTGCTCGGATCTCTTCTTCTTGAACCACTTGCTCATCATCCACAAGTTGCCTTTGACTTGAGATTGGTGCATTCCCACCTCTTCCACTTCTTGTAGTAATGGCCATGGCATGCCCCATGTTCTTTCCACACTTTGGGTTTACTACTATGTCACCTGGTAGTGCCTCCTTAGGACGAGAATTTACAGCTTGAGAGAGTTTCCCCATTTGAATTTCTAAGTTGCAGATTGATGTGTTGTGTGAGGCAAGTTGGGCATCCGAATCGGCATTCTTTTCCATCATTTTCTTGAACATGCGTTCAATATGCCTCGTCTCATTGTTTGAAGAACTTGAACATGGGAAGGATAAAGAGGCGGGTTGTTCGAGTGTTGATACACTGGGGGCCTTTGAAAGCCCGACCCCTAGTTTCCTTGATTGTTGTTCCATCCTCCTTGATTGTTACCCCCCAATTTCCTTGATTATTTCCACTCAAGTTTCCTTGATTGTTGTTGTTATGCCAATTTCCTTGATTGTTGCCACCACTCGAATTTCCTTGGTTGTTAGAATTCCAATTACCTTGATTGTTTTGAGGTCGCCATTGTCGTTGGTTTGGGCTTTATAATTTGTTTCTTTTCCCTTTAAAGTTGCTCACATATTGCACATCCTCTTCTTGTTCATTATAAGAATCATCTTGATCAAAACCACTATCTTCTTGCACATAATTCTCCACTCGATTTTGCATTTGATTTAGTTGGGATTTTGCTAGTTGCATCATGGTGGTTGTCAACTCAGTTATGGCTTGCCCATGGTCTTGCAATTCTTTGTGAACGTGAACCATATTTAGGTCACCTTGTGGAGCATTGACCCGAGATTATCAAGATGATGACGTTTTCGCCATCTCATCCAAAATATCACATGCCTCCGCATAAGACATAGTCATGAAATTCCCACCGGCAAGTTGATTCACTATAATCCCACAATAGAAACTTTGTTGAAGCATATTCTCCTTCTTATCTTTGTTGGGACATTCCTTAACCATTGTTCTATAGGTTCCCATATCTCGTGTAGTGGTTCATTTGGAAATTGCTTGAATATCATCTCAAAGTGTAGCCATGCTCCCGGAGATAAAAACTTAGAAATAAACTTTTCCGCCAACTCATCTGAAGTGTGAATGGGATGGTTCGACAATCGTTCCAACCAATATAAAGCTTTTCCCTGTAGAGAAGGGAAAAGCCTTAGCCTCAATGCATCCTCGGAGACATTGTTTGTTTGCTCCCCCAACAAGTGTCCACAAACCCCTTCAAATGTTTGTACACATTTTTAGTTGGAGCACCGGTGAAGAAACCCTGCTGCTCAAGCAAAGTGAGCATCACATTGGTGATTTGAAAATTATCCCCCCTAATACGGGGAGGGACTATTGCACTTACATATCCTTCATTGGGTAATATCCGGTGTGGAGCCGCTCGTGGTAGAGGTGGGGTGGAGCGGGGACACTGTCATGAGGCACTCAGCCTCTTTTATTAGCTTGAGGTTCAAGAGTAACCTCATCAACTGGATCATCCTCGACGTCCACATCACCGAAAGGTAAATTTTTGAGCTCATTATTTTCCCTGGTTGTACCTACGATTTCTCAAACAAGTTAGTAACACGGAAGGAAAAGAAGATATTCCAAAAATAAAACCAAATATATAGCTAACACCATCTTAATTACCCGGCAATGGTTCCGAAAATTGATGACGTCCACAATACACCTCTATAAGAGATATGATACGACCTTCTGCAATAATAAGCAAATGGGTTATCTAAGATTGCACTTCCACAACAAGATTTAGTTTTCTATTTCTATTGTTACTCTAATGATTGCAATCTAAAGATAATAGATTATAGATAAGTGTGTTTGAGATTTTCCAATTGGATTAAAGGCCTAAGGTTGTGACCATAACCTAGGTGTTTGCCTAATGGGATAAAGATGTTTATACATGTTTTAGTGATTGGGGTGTATTACAGCTCTCAACTCCACGTTACTCACTCAATACCTCTCGGTTAGAGAGTGATTGTGCCCAATTTGACCTTTTTAAATCCGAATGGGTATCAACCAAAACAGTTGATAAGAGCTCAAGTCGGGTTTTTACTATCTCTAGTTTCAACCCTTTAATTAGGTTAATTAATCTCTCAACTAACCCAATTCCTTGTTAGCTAAGTTAACCTATACTAGGTTCCTCTTTCTCAAGTAGAAACTAAGTTAAATAGGCATGAATCAATGTTTGCAACCATTAATTCTAAATTTGAAGTATGAACTAAGCTAAATAATCAACACCCAATCACAAACAAGCGTAAAATTAATCACCCTTAAGATTTACACATTAGGGTTAGGTCACAACTCTAGTAAAAATCAAGCTACTCATAATAGGATTTGAAGAAAATAAAGATGAAAAGCTAATTAAACTCATAATGAAAGATTAAATGATGAAATCTAATGTTAACATACTCAAATAAGCTAAAACTACCAAAATATCAAAGAGAAACGGCTACGTCAGCTTTGTACACTAATTTTGAAACTCGTCTATTTATACAGGGCCGAAAATCGCGGATAAAAATGCCCCTCGGGAGGTTCTGCGGCCGTACAATGCTATGTGTAGTCCGCAGATTTCTTCAGTTGGCAGGAAGGTGAGTTTTGCGGCCACACATTTTTGGACTACGACCACGAGGCAATCTTCTGTGGCCGCACATTTCTGGACTGCATCCGCGAGGCAATCTTCTGCGGCCGCACAATTCTTGTGCGGCCCGCACTTCACAAAGGCTCTAGACCTGGTCTTTTTGCATATTCTCTAATCTTTGACTCTTAGGCCCAGTTCTGCGGCCGCACAATTCATGTGCGATCAGCTCATTGCTGAAAGTCTTGATGAAAATTGCTTCTTAGTTTGCGGCCACTGATGGAATTCTGCGTTCTGCAATTTCTTTTTCGGACAACACATTTGTTCTTATGCGCCCTTTGTTGCCTTGTTCTTCTGACCACTCCTTTTTAGTCGGATTTCATCTCGGGAGACCAAATTTCTAGCATTCCTGGAATTTGCACAATTTCATTAGTTTCGGAGTATAATTCAATACTTTTAGACTAAAACAAAAGCTAAAAGGTGCTAATAAGCAGTCAAAATCTCCACTTATCAGTCGTCCACATATTCTCTCTAAGAGTCTCAATTTTATTAATTGCATGGAAGATTGTGAATTATTCGACACCAATTTCACTAGAAATACCTTCACATGGTGTAATGGTAGGAAAAGAAGGAGAAGAATCAGTAAAAGGCTTGACAAGGTCATCAACCAAGATTGGACAGACAAGTTTTCATACTCTAGAGTCGATCACCTACCAAAAATAGGATCGGATCACAATATAATTCTTTTCCAAAACTATTGCAACCACTTGGATTTTATTGAGTATTTCAAATAGTTAAACTTTTGATCTGAACAGGATGGGTATCATGACATTGTGAATAAGATCTGGGAGGAGGATGTTCAGGGCAACCCCATGTGGAAACTTTAGAACAAACTCAAGAATCTTACCAAAGCTCTTAGCAAATGGTCTAGGGATACTATTGGGGATGTCTTTGAAATAGTCAAACAAATGGGGGATACTGCTAAAGTCAAGTAGGAGGAGTACGAAAGAGATGACTCGTACTACAACAAAATTTCTCTGCACAAAGCATAAGCGGATTATATTAGGTGGCTGAAAACTCATATAGAAAGCGAAGGTCAAATGGGCAGATCAAGGGGCACCAATTATAAATATTTCTATAGCAATATTAAAGGAAGGCGAAGAAGAGCTCAAATTCTCAAAATTAAGGACTCTGGTGGCAATTGGATGATTGATCCTATTGATATTGCTCAAGCTGCTATTGCTCATTTTAGCGGCTTATTCTCTCAACTTGATATTAGTAGTGATATGAGCATCCTCCGATATTTGGAAGAAAGTGTCCCTAAACAAGACAATGAGATGCTTCAGGAATATCCCTCTGAAGAAGAAGTTAAGTCGACATTTTTTTCTATGGATCCTAATAGCTCAGTTTGCCCTTATGGATTCAGTGGCCACTTTTTTTAATGCTCTTGGAAGGTGATAAAGTTTTACTTGTTGGAGTTTGTGAGGGATTTCTTCACTGGAGCTAATCTCACTAGATACTACACACATGCTTGCTTGGTTCTCATGTCGAAGGTGAAGTCCCCGACTGACTTTAGCCAACTAAGGCCTATAAGTCTATGCAATTTCACTAATAAAATTCAATCTAAGATCATTGCTAGGAGACTGGCCCCCATTCTTCCTTGTATGGTATTTAAGAATCAGACTGGGTTCGTGAAAGTTAGGCTCACTACTGAAAATATTCTACTGGCCCAGGTGATTGTTCATGGTATCAAGGTAGGTAAAGAGGATGGCAACGTTGTCATGAAACTGGACATGTCCAAAGCCTATGACAAAATGTCATAGACCTTCCTTACATATGTTCTCAGGAAACTTGGCTTCAAAGAATATTTTATGAGCTCATCCATAGGATAATATCAAATAATTGGTATTTCATCATTGTGAATGAAACAAGGCATGTCTTTTTCAGATCCTCTAGAGGTCTTAAACAACGCGACCCTCTATCCCCTGCTCTTTTCATTATTGTGGTTGTGGCCCTTTCCAGGTCTCTGAATCACCTCCATTTAGATGACAACTTCAAATATTTCAACATGAGTGCAAACGGTCCATAAACCAATCATCTATGTTATGTTAATGACCTGGTCTTATTTTCCTCTATAAAAAAACAGTCTATTAAACTCATCATGAAGAAGATTGAGAGTTATCAATAAGGCTCTAGCATGAAGTTAACAAGAATAAAAGTTGTTTCATCACTTATCATGATCTCAATCCAACAATTAACAGAAGGATTAAGAAGTGGACATGCTACAATCATGCTAACTTTCCTTTCACCTACCTGGGTTGTCTTATCTACACAAGCACGAAGAGGATTAATCTTTTACGGATCTAACTACTAAAGTGGTTTCTAAAGCAGATGCTTGGCAAAGCAAGATGCTCACGACTGGGGGCAAGTCTCTTATCATAAAGCACATTCTCCAATCGCAGACTCTTCACCTTTTTGCAGCCATGGAACCATGTATGTCTACTCTTTTACAAATAGAGAAGTACTTCTCCAATTTTTTCTGGGACATGAATGGGGGGAAGAATAAATGTCATTGGTGCTCTTGGAGGAAAATGTGTTATCCAACTGAGGAAGGAGGTCTTGGTTTGAAGAGACTCATAGATATTTGCAACACCTTCATTGCCAAGAGATGATGGAGGCTTAGAACCATAGACAACTTGTGGTGTAAGTTCACCAAAGCCAAATATTTCACGAGAACCAACATGATGGCTAAAGACATTGCTTCCAACAACTATGATATCTGGAGAAACTTACTCCAAATCAGACCTCAGGTGGAGCAGTACACCAAATAGGAAAAATGCTAGTAACATGTTCTTTTGGTGGGACAATTGGCCTAGTCAAGGCCCCATTGCACAGAGGTTACAACTTTCTAGAAAACCAGGGAGTATTATGGTTAAGGATTACATTCTTAACAGATAATGGGATTTTCCCAGTTTAAGCTCCTTTCTTCCTTATGCAATAGTATAAGATATTGCACAAACTGAAATGGGTGTTAATGAAAGGGCTGATATTGGCATATGGTCATTGGATAATACTTGCAATTTTACATGCTCTTCAGCTTTCGAAAATCTTAGACAAAGAACAAACAAGGACTCGATGGCTATTCATATTTGGGGTAAAGGTATTCCTTTCAAGGCGTCCTTCTTCATATGGAAACTCTTAAGATAAAAGCTACCTCTTGATGGCATTATTCTTAAGTTTGGTATTCAAACCACCTCCAGTTGTACCTGCTGCAGTAATGCCTATCCTGAGACTGCGGACCACGTCTTCACAACTAGCTACATGGCCTCTAAGGTCTGGAAACACCTAGAAGGCCTACTTGGCATTGCTCACAGAGGAATTAGAGTTCAAGGAGTCCTGGACTGCTGGTGGCAAACACGACCAAAGAATGAACACCACAAATTGTTTCTGAATATCACTCCTTGTTACATCATGTGGGAACTTTGGAAAGCAAGATGCGCGAAGAAATATAGTAACAAGTCCACCATTATTTGTATAATTTCTAACCAAGTTCTTTTTAATGTGCATGCTACTATTTCTAAATGCTATAGCAGATTGGATTTCAGCTAGAGTTGGGATACTATTTGTCATAAAACAGAAACTTATAAGCCTAGGATCACTAGTGTTACGGTGTGTTGGGAGATGCCTTTGGGGGATACCTGGAAGATTAACACCAATGGAAGTTTTGTAGCAACTAGCCGGAAAACAGGAACAGAGTGGATTGTTAGGACGGGAAATGGGAGCTTTATTATGGTTTTTCCAAACCAGTGTAATTCTCAACTAACATTCAGATTCAAAAAACCTCCTTAAATAAAACATGAGGGGAGGTCAAATCGTTATAGACAATCCTCCCCTCCCGCGACCTGATACTTGTTATAGTGTTGTCCCTGTTTTAATACTGTAGTTGTATTGTATCATGTCCTTTTGGTGCTCTTTGGAGGTTTTTGGCCTGATGTCCCCCTCCTTGTATTCTTGGTATCAATAAACAAGGTCGGGGTCTTGCCAAACCCCCCCCCCCCCCCCCCCCCAATCTGGTTGGGTGGTTTGAAAAAATAAATAAATACTTTTTAGAAATCTATTAGTATTTACATAATATTGACATGAAATGACTTAAATAAAGTAACCGTGATTAGTAAAATTATATATATAGTTAACCTCAACTTATTTAGGATTGATATTTAATCTTTGTTGTTGTTGTTATTGTTATGGAATATTAAAAACTGAGAATTCTTTCAATTGAATGGAGTACTTTTAAATTTTAAATTTGTTTGCAGCAATCCATATATAAAAGTAAAAGGGAATAGACAATGTCAAAAGTGGAAGGTGGTGTTTTGGGGAAGGAGAAAGAAATCCGCTGTTAGAATAGCCCACTGGAAAAGTAGCCCATGGTTTTACGACATTTCCAGTCTCTTGCTCTCTATATCACCTGTACTTAGGGAGCTCTTCTCTAAGCCATCCGTATTCACTACTCCATTAATATATACCCCTTCCCTCATTTTTTACTCATCTACTCTCACATATCAGCAGTCAGCGGGGGATGCGAAATTTCACTTCTCTGTTTTTTTTAACCACTTAACAACTCCTACTGCAGATATATATATATTATATACTGCTCATATAAAACAGTAAAATTTTGTTGCTTTTCTTTATAGTAACGCCTTTTTGGATACTGATAGTAAATTCGAGCTTTCTTGAATTACTCGTCTTGGATATATAATTGAATTTAATTAACATTTGGGTGAATGGGGATTGAGAAAAATGTAAGTGAAAGGAAAGATAAGGAGTACAGTAACTCGAAGAAGAGGCGTCAGAGGCGGAGGCGGAGGCAGAGGGAAGTGTCAAAGGTTCAGAAACTGTATGAAACTTGCAAACAAGTATTCACTAATTGCGGACCCGGCGTTGTGCCGTCCCCGCAAGATGTTGAACGTCTCAAGGCAGTTTTGGGTATGTCTAGTTGCTTTTACTTAATCTTTACACATGCATTGAATGTTTTATTTAGATTCCTGAGGTTTTAATGTTATACTACTGATTTTGCGTCATCATTTTATCTAATTTCTACTTATTTTGGTTGAATATGTTTGTGTAAAATGGTGCCAAAACAAAACTGGTCATGCTTGAGGTACAAGGTGCAACTTTTGAAAACGGGGGACATGATCTGGCATTGATAAAATTGGTCATGCTTTGCCATTTTGAATTTGTTCATTGGCACCCGTTATTTGGAACATTAGTTGTATGTTTCTCTTTTAATGGCCTCTCTAGATCTCTCTCTCTCTCTCAAGCTATATTTAATGCTTACCGTTATAGCCTCCATGATCTTATTAAAGAGTTTTTCCAAAAAGAGTTACAATGATGAGTTTGTTAGTACTAATATTTTATTACTTTTAGCACGATAGGAACCAGGTGTCTTGTCATTTTTCTTGCTTTTTCTCCGCCATTACGGAAATGCCTTATAGATTTTGGATAAAACTGCTTCCTTTACTGTTCTTTCAAGCTGAATTTGTCTGCATTTTGGTGTAAGAAATACTAATTATATTGTCTTGTTAGTTAAAAAAGGAGCAACCTTTTTCTTGGAATTGGGAAATAACTGTGACACTGTCCCCTTTCTTTCTCTCAATCTTTTCTCTAAAATCTTTTTCCTTCTCTTTTTTCTTTTTTCTTTGCTTATGATTGTCCAGGATTTGAGGAGGAAGACTACTCCTCCTTTCCCCCCCTTATTATCTGACACTGTAATATATAGTTGCTCCATTTTCCTTTGTACAGATAATATGACTGAAGCAGATGTTGGCTTGACAACGAATATGCCATATTTCAAGACTACAGTATCTGAAAGACCTCCTAAAATAATGTACCTGCATCTCCATGAATGTGACAAATTCTCGGTATGTAGCCAAGGTCGAGCTTTCATTAGTTTACTATTTCACTAAATTAAGAGTTAACATATACTACATACACTGACTAGTGTAAAATGCAAGAATTTTAATTTTACACTACCATTGTTGTTTAATCAGCTGCTTGCTTCATTTTTTAGGTCACTAATCTCACTTATTATTAACAGTTGTTTATGGTTATCTTTTAGGTGACATAATAGGTTAAAATTCTTTTGTATTGTAAGTTCATAGAAGTTAAACGTACTTTTTAATGAAATGAATTTTATCTCTCATTTCTCCCTCATCATTGAATTCATAGTTTGTTTCTTTTTTGGTAGATTGGTATCTTTTGCTTGCCGCCATCAGCAGTCATTCCTCTTCATAACCATCCTGGAATGACAGTTTTCAGCAAGCTTCTCTTTGGTAAAATGCACATCAAATCCTATGATTGGGCGGATAATCTCCTTCCTGATCAATCAACTCCAAATGCCAATATATCTGAATCTGATAGTACGTTCTTTGGAAATTGCTTATCTTGTTAATTTACTCTTTGAAAATGGCAAGTTGCATGGATTCTTTTGCACTGCCTTTAAAATTTACATATAAATTCAGATTTGAGAGTGAAAATAGTTACGAATACAACTATTAATATGATTATTCCGGCTATAGTCAGTATCTTAAGTACATTTAAAAAGTATAGTAGTAGAGATCTAGGCTCCCAAATTTATTATTGAGATAACTTAAGTAGCGATACTATAACAGAAAAGATGGTTATTCGCTGATGAACTCACTCAAATACAGGAGTAGGCGCTTTTTATTTCTTTGACTGTATAATGACGTGTATGAGCTGCTTTCCTGCACATGCGAATTCAAGATTTAGAGTCAGCGGGTTCAGACCTAGACCAAATGTATACCGTTTTGACTTTTTCCACATAGTATACCTAGCTTAAGCTGAATGGTTCTGTTGAACACACAGAATTTGCCCCTCTATCCTCCTCTAATACGAAGTCTAGTTAAGTAACAAAAAATCATTCTTTATCAGATGATGCAGGGGATTGGACTGGACTACGTCTTGCAAAGTTGAAGGTGAATTCCGAGTTTAGAGCTCCTTGTAAGACATCAATCCTCTATCCAGCTGATGGAGGTAATATGCACTGCTTCACAGCACGGACGGCTTGCGCCGTTCTTGATGTGCTTGGTCCACCTTATTGTGATCCTGAGGGTCGCCATTGTCAATACTACTATGACTTCCCATTTCCCAATTTCTCAGGTATAATGCACTCTCCTTTTGTTTTTAGTAAAAATTGAGTTCTACTTCTATATATAAGTTGATTCCTTGGAATTTTATGGCTTTTTTTATTTATTTAATTATTATTCAATATTTGGAACCTACCGGTCCAACTAATTTGGCTTTGTAGCATAGACACTAGACAGTCTACTACTGGGGGTTTCGCTCTCTCCCGGAGAGGACTCCGATCCATTTCTAGAGATACCTCTGATTTACGTCTTACTAGTAGTACTTTGATTTGATTCTCCGATATATAAGACTTACATAAAGTATATTCGAAGAAATTGTTGGCAGGTGAGCTAACAGTTTCCGAAACAAGTAGACTTTAAAATACTGCCAAAATTGGCCAGCTGCTAAAATCATTTTGTATTAGTATTATATTCTGTTTACCACTTTCTCCAAAGTTTACGTTAATTGATTTGATTGATTGTACTTGAAATGACATTCTAAATATGGAAATATTTGTCTCTCCGACATAATCACTAGGTTTCTTGTTTTTCTGTCTTAATTTCTTTTTTTATTGTTGATATGGTGAAAGTACAGTGGATGGCTTGTCAGTGCCTGAGGAACAACAAAATGAATATGCGTGGCTCAAAGAGAGGGAGAAACCTGAGGATTTAGCTGTAGATGGAGCATTGTACAGTGGACCAGATTTAATACTAGTAAAGTGAAGGAATTCGTTGAAGTTCACAATTGAAACAGAAAGAAAAACTTTTCTCCACCCCCACCCTCTCTTTCCTTTTTTCTTTTGGGTACTCCTTTTTTTTTTTTTTTAAA
>ML318449.1:0-47759 GCA_005239505.1 Nicotiana paniculata
CACGTGCGGCAACAAAAGGTCCCCTCAATCTTTATTTTTCGGCAAAACAACAAGAAAAGGGAAAAGGTGAAGAAGGCTCAGGTTTAGAAGCCAAAAAGATTTTGAGGGATCGCGTCGTAAGTGCCTTTGCAGCATGGATGTACGATGCAGGGCTTCCTTTCAACAGTGTTAACTACTCTACTTTTGATAAATTCATTGAGGCCGTAGGACAACATGGCCCAGGAATGAAGTCTCTTAGCTATCATGAAGTTAAAGCAAGTCATCTTAAAAAAGAGGTGAAGAAGGTAGACCAAATTATTGAGGAGCATAAGGTGGAATGGAACAAGTTTGGACCATCATGATGGATAAATGGACGGCACGAAATGGAAAAATGGTCATAAATGTGTTAGTAAACTCTCCAAGAGGGAGTGTTTTTCTTGAATCTCACGATGCTAGCAACTCTTCAACGGATACAAACAAAATGTACAGCTTGTTTAAAAAACTATTGATAAAATTGGAAAGGAAAATGTTGTACAAATTGTTACAGATAATGCTAGTGAGAATGTTAGTGCGGGTAGGAGAATGGAAACTAATTATCCACACATTTATTGGACTTCATGTGCTGCCCATTGCATCAACTTGATGTTTGGTGACATATTCAAGGAGAACCCATATGCTTCAGGTAACTTTAAATAGTTATCTTTAAAGCCTTTAACTTTATTGTTACCTTTACAGTTTTCCTATTAAATATTAACTCTAAAATTGTTTTGGTTACCTTTACAGTTTTCTCTAAGGCCGTCAAGGTATATTCTTACATTAGTCAGAGGCCGTTGTTGTTGAATTTGATGAGGAAATCCACAAATGAAAGAAATTTGGTGAGACCGGCCAAAACTAGATTTGCAACGGCTTTCTTAACTTTGCATAGTTTTTACTTGCAAAAGAAGAACTTGAGAAAACTAGTTCTTTCAAATGAATGGAAAGATAATAGATATGCAAAGGAAGCCGCGGGGAGAGAAATTGCCAAAGTTCTTATTTCTCCATCATTCTGGAATGATGTTGTTCGGGCTCTTAAAGTTGGTGGCCCTTTGNAGTGGACAGATCAAATGCACAAACCTTTGCATGCAGCAAGCCATCTTCTTAACCCAGGATTATTTTACAAGAACACTAGAGATGAGACTTTGACTCAAGAGGTGTGGATTGGATACTATGCATGTCTTGGAGAAGTTGGTCCCCAATTCAGCAACAATAGATTAAATAGGGGAAGAGTTTGGTAGGTACTCACAAGCAGAGGGCCTATTTGGTTTAAAGACGGCCATTAGAGCCAGAGATATCCTTATAACTTTAATTTAAGTTATCTGATTTATACTAATTAAATTTTAAAATTTTCTATAGTTGAATGGTGGAAGCAATTTGGACACCAAACTCCAAACTTGCAAAAGTTTGCCATCAAAGTGTTAAGCCTAACTTGTAGTGCATCTGGATGCGAGAGAAACTGGAGCGTATTTGAGCATGTAAGAAAGAGATTTATTATATTATTAATATATTTTATATTGTACTACTATTAGAGTATTAGTATCTATTAATTAAATTAATTAATCTAAACAACTTATGCGCAGATTCACTCCAAGAAAAGGAATAGGCATGAGTTATCGCGCCTCAATGATCTAGTGTATATTAAATACAATAGAACATTGAGGCGACGTTATGAAGCTCGCGATACCATTGATCCAATCTTGTTGGACAACATTGATGAGGCAAATGAATGATTAACTGGAGCCCCTCAAAATCATGAAGATGACGAAGTGTATGAAGGAGATGATCTTGATTGGGGTATTGTTTCTATGGCGACCGGACTTGAGGAGAATATCTATGGTCTTAGAGGGAGTTCTTCAAGTTACAAGGGAAAGGGAGTAGCAAGTTCAAGTGCCCGGTCCCTAATTGATGAAGAATCTGAGGATGAAGAAGATGATAGCCAATATAATGCTAGTATTCATGAAGTTGTTGAATTTGAAAATCTTGAAGAAGAGTAGATGTTGCTTGTTTTAGACGATTAGACTTTAGTTTATCAGTTTATGAATCTAGTATCAACTATGAGTCTATGACTATTTATTGAGTCTTTAATTTTTGAATGATATTTATTAATATATTATTGTTATTGAATTTTTAGCTATATATAATATTTTATGTTTTTGTATAAATTGTCGCTTCACATCAAAAAAGCGAGCGCTTCGCTGCGCGCCTCTCGCCGCAGTGAAGCGGGTCCTCGTCGCTATTTGTCGCCGCACGCTGTTCAAAACACTGGAACTGGCCCTAATGATCTGTCCTTTTTCAAATAATTTTATTTGTTAAGCCAAGCCAATGTGTTATAGTGATATGTATACTGACTCATGTACTAGATTTGTTGGTGCCTTAGGATCACACAATCTTATACTATCTTTATTTGCATAGATGGCAAATGAAAGTTTAAACAATGTTGCCGGTTCAAGTGAAAGCTTACCTATTACTCAAGATAGCAACGCCAACACCATTGATACTCAAGATTCTAAGAAAAGAAAAGCCATGCAACCTAGATCCGAGTATTGGAATCATTTTGATAAAGTAGAGGTAAATGGGGTTGGTAAAGCAGTGTGTATGCTTACTCATCTAAGAATGGAACAAGCGGATTGAAATCTCATTTGAATAGATGCAAACAATAACCACCTAACATTAATAAAGATAAAAGTCAAACAAAGATAAATTTTCAATATTGCCAAGGTGATGAGGGATCACTTTGGAAATTTGATCAAGAAGTGGTTAGGAGGGCCTTAATTGAGATGATAGTTATTGATGAACTACCATTTAGCTTTGTAGAAAATGAAGGCTTTATGAAGTTTATGAGAAAAACTCAACCACAATTTCGTCTTCCTTCTCGTAGAACAATAACAAGGGATTGTCATGAAGTTTACGGTGAATTGAAGCAAAATCTGAGAATGTCTTTTAGAGAAGCACAACCAAACATTTGCCTCACAACAGACACATGGACTTCATAACAAAGAATAAATTATATGTGTTTGACAGCCCACTTCATTGATAGGGATTGGAATTTGCATAAAAGAACACTAAATTTTTGTCCTATCACTAGTCATAAGGGTGAAGAGATGGCTAATGCTATTTCAAATTGTTTGCTTGAATGGAAATTAGACAAGGTATTCACTATTACTGTGGACAATGCTTCTTCAATGATGTCACAGTAAAAGAATTGTCTAAAAAGTTAGATATGTGGAAAACTAATATGATGGGTGGTAAACATCTTCATGTGAGATGCATGGCTCATATATTAAATCTAATTGTGCAAGATGGTTTGAAAGAAATTGATGCTTCTGTCGCACGTGTTAGAAATATTGCGAGGTATGTGAGAGCTTCTCCTGCAAGGACCTTAAAGTTTAAACGGTGTTGTGCACATGTAAAGGTAGAATGTACCAAAACTGTGTTTGGATGTTCCTACTAGGTGGAAATTCCACCTATTTGATGTTGGATACGGCACAAAACTTGAAAAGGCCTTTGACAAGTTTCATTTTTTTGATGATGGATTTACTGTTTATCGATGTTCTAGTGAAGATGGTAGTAGTGGAGGCCCTCTTGAATTTGAGGATTGGGTGAATGTGAGGAATGTGATACAGTTTCTTGCAAGATTTCACGAGCTCACCAAAAAAGTTTCAGGTTCACGTTATGTCACTTGTAATGCTCATTTTGAGGATGTATCTGAACTTTATTGTCATTTGAAAATGTGTTTAGTTAGTGAGGATGAGAATTTGAGAAAAATGGCTGAGCGGATGCAAGAAAAGTTCAAGAAGTATTAGGGTGAGCCTGAAAAGATGAATAAAATGATTTTTATTGCTTCCGTCTTGGATCCACGTAACAAATTTGAATATGTAGAGGGAGCACTTGAAGAACTTTTTGGGGAGGAAAAGGGGAAGAAAATAAATGCTGAGGTGTATGCTTATATGAATTCTTTGTTTGAAGAGTATCTAAAAAAGTATTCAACTGGATCTTGTACTCAATTTGCATCTAGTTCTACTTCATCTAATAACACATCTAATACATCTAGTGGGAGTGTTATAACTGCATCATTAATAAGGACGAAGCTTCACTTCAAGAAACAAAAGGAAGACAATGGAAGTGGGGGTGCTAAATCGGAGTTGGATAAATACATTAGTGAAGAACAAGAGCCATTTAGTGAAGAATTTGATATCTTAAGTTGGTGGAAAACCCATGCTCCTAGATTTCCTATTCTTTCGGAGTTGGCTCGTGATGTGTTGGCCATTCCAATTTCTAGTGTGGCGTCGGAATGTGCGTTTAGCACCGGTGGCCGTATTCTTGATTCATTTAGGAGTTCATTGACTCCTAAATGTGTGCAAGCTCTTATTTGTGTTCAAGATTGGCTTAGAGAAGAGAAGAATCCTATTAGTGTTGAAGAAGACTTGAAGTATCTTGAGGAACTCGAGCTTGGTAAGCTTTAATGTTTTGTGTGCATTTTAGTTCAAAATAATATATCATAGTTGTTTGTCATTGTCATTGACATATTTGGTCTTAGATATGGGAAATAATGGAAGCACTACTAGCATTGCTTGATGTATAGTAGAAACTTGCAACTTGCAACTTGAGTGGTAAGTTTTATACACTATTTGTTTGGTGATATTCTTTTGTAGTTTTGTTTTATTATCATCAAAAAAATAAAATTCTAACTTATGATTTATATATTGTTTAGGTTCAAGTGCTTGATGTATAGTTGAAACTTGCAACTTGCAACTTGAGTGGTAAGTTTTAATACACTATTTGTTTGGTGATATTCTTTTGAAGTTTTGTTTTATTATCATCAAAATATAAAATTCTAACTTATGATTTATATATTGTTTAGGTTCAAGTGCAATCATGCCCCGTGCTCGGTTGGCCATTTTCAGAGAAGATTTGCAGCCTGTTAATGCTGCTACAATGTTGTCCCAGTAGTGAAAATTTTCTATTCTGCTCCATTTTAGTGCTCCAAATTAGCATACTGTTAAGTGTTGTCCCATGCGAGGATCTTGTTCTGTAACTATTCAATAACAATTGGACTGTTAATTTGTTCTGTAACTGAGCTGCATTTTAGCTGTATTTTGGATGTTAAGTCCAATGGATGTTAAGTTTTGGACTGCTAATTTGTTCTGTAAATTAGCAAATTGTTAACTGCAGAATGTTAAGTCTGCTTGCATTTGGTATTTTGTTCTGGTTGCCTTTTCTGTTTTTGACACAGATGGAGATCAGCCTTTGTTGTAGTAGGAGCTTATTTTGTTGTTAGAAATGTGCTTGAGTATCAACTAACAGAGATTTCAACTGATAAACTTCTGTTTATGACTGCATGTCCTAAGTTGCAGTGTTTGTAAATAACAACATGCAAAATCAGAAGCGGCCAGTGGCTTACAATTACCAAGATTCGATACATCAAAGAAATACAATAATTTCAAAGAAAACTGATGAAGCAGAAAATGACCATAGGTAGAGCATAACATAACAGGCGAAATGTTCACCATGTCATGCATCTTGAATGTGAAATAAGACCGAATATTAAACCGAAACCGTACCGAACCAAAATAATAAATACTGAACCGTACCGAAATATTTTGGTACTGTATTTGGTATACACAATTGATAAACTGAATACCGAAATACCGTAACGAAACTATTAAATACCGAACCGAAATACCGAATGCCCACCCCTAGTGCAAAGATGTCGCACATGCCCAACTTGCAACTCAAAGTATGGAAAGTTCACTTGTTGAGACCTTTGGTAAAACATCAGCTAGCTGTTTAAACAAACTCAAGACACCAGTTGTAACTTTTTCTTTGATGAAGTGTCGATCAATTTCCACATGCTTTGTCCGGTCATGCTGGACTGGATTATGAGTTATACTGATGGCACCTTTATTGTCACAGTACAAGAGAAGTTTTCCTTTTTCATACCGTTCCTGTAGTAGCTTTTGTAGCCAAAGCAGTTCGCAAACATCCTGGCCCATAGCTCTATATTCTGCCTCCACACTTGATCTAGCAACTACGCTTTGCTTCTTGCTTCTCCAAGTAACCAAGTTTCCTCCTACGAGCGTACAGTAACCGGATGTTGATCTTCTGTCGTCTAGAGATCCAGCCCAATCCGCGTCCGTAAAGGCTTCTATTTGGAGGTGATCATGTTTGGAGAAAAGTAGACCTTTCCCTGGAGCAGACTTCAGATACCGCAAAATGTGAAAGACAGCTTGCATATGAGGATCTCGGGGATCATGCATGAACTGACTCACCAGGCTAACTAAATAGGCTATGTCTGGTCTAGTGTGGGTGAGATAAATAAGTCCTCCAACCAACCTCTGATATCTCGTCTTATGAATTGATTCTCCAACTCCGCTTTATAACTTGTGATTGCTTTCAATGCGCGATTATGTGGGTCTGCAACCTCTCATACCGGTTTCTTTCAAAAGATCCAGAATATATTTCCTTTGAGAAATAAAGATTCCTCTTTTGGATCTAGCAACCTCAATTCCCAAAGTATTGCAATTTTCCCAAATCTTTGATCTCAAATTCATGGGCCAACAATTTCTTCAATCAAGACATCTCCTCTTTGTCATCTCTTGTCATTACTATGTCATCAACATAAGCTATGAGAAGAGTGAGTTTACCCGTTTGATGTCTTATGAAGAGGGTGTGATCAGCATTGCTTTGTTGGTAACCGAAGGAGATCATTGCTTTGCTGAATCTGTCAAACCAAGCCCTGGGGATTGCTTCAGTCCGTATAAGGCTTTCTTCAATCTGCATACCTTTCCTTGACTTTGGTGCAGTATCAAATCCAGGAGTAATCTCCATATACACCTCTTCTTCTAAGTCTCCATGAAGAAATGCTTCTTCACATCAAACTGTTGCAAGTCCCAATCAAGATTAGCTGCACATTCTAACATGTTCATCTTAGCAACGGGGGCAAATGTCTCTTGATAATCCACTCCATAAGTCTGAGTAAATCCCTTGGCCACCAATCTTGCTTTGAATCTTTCAATTGAGCGACCAGATTTGTGCTTCAAAGTAAAGCCCCATTTGCAGCCAACCAACTTCTTGTCTGGTGATGAAGTGACAAGTTCCCATGTCTCATTTTTTTACAAGACCTTCATTTCTTCAATCATAGCTTGCTTCCATTTAGGATCTGCAAAAGCTTCCCTCCAATTCTGTGGAATAGACACTAAAGAAATAAACAAGGCAAAGGCTCTATAGGAGGGAAACAAAGAATTATAGGAGACAAATTAGATAAACGATGTTTGGTGGTGCAAGATCTGACTCCTTTTCTGAGAGAAATAGGTTCATCTAACTCATAAGGAAATGTAGATAACTCACTAGTAGAAGAAGGTTCAGCTTCGATAGATTGCATGATGGCTTCTTCTGCTCTATTTTTCCTTGAGTAAGTCTTCAAATAAGGCTTATCCAAACGCCTAATTGTCTCACCCTGAATTCTTTCTCCAATTTCACTTTCCCCTGTGACAATGTCATCAAGAGGTCCAGCAATGGAACTAGGTAGAATAACCTCTTTCTCCTTACTACTCTCCCCCTGAAAAGGTGATAAGGTAATACTGAAATAGGGCTCAGATTCTCGAAAGGTAACATCTATGCTAACAAAAGATTTCCTAGAGGGAGGATAATAACATTTGTCACCTATCTGTGTCGGAGAATACCCAATGAAAACACACTTTATAGCTCCAGGATCAAGTTCCCCAGAATTTCTAGTATGGACAAAGCAAACACACCGAAACACCTTTAGAGGAACAGTAAATTCATTCTTACCCTTTAAAGTTTCCAGAGGACTTTGAAAATTGAGGGGTTTAAGTGGCATTCTGTTAAGATTGACAGCCGCTAGAACAGCATCCCCCAGTAAGGTTTCGGTAGATGCATGGTGAACATAAGAGATCTTGCTACTTCTAACAGATGCCTATTTTTTCTTTCAGCGACCCCATTTTGTGCACTAGTGTAAGGACAACTAGTCTGATGGACTATCCCATTGGACTCTAAATAAGCATCAAATTTTTTATCCATGTATTCGCTACCATTGTCAGTTCTCAAGATTTTTATTTTGGCATCAAACTGAGTACAAATCATCTTATGAAATGACTGAAAACAAGAGAAAACTTCACTTTTGGCTTTTAACAAATACACCCAAGTCATCCTAGTGCAGCAATCAACGAAAGTAACAAACCATCGACTACCAGACAAAGAAACAGTTTGGGTAGGACCCCATGCATCAGAATGAATAGTCATAAACGGAGTTGTGCTTCTATTATCGCTCACAGGATAAAAGTTTCTAGTATGCTTGGCATTTTCACACGCATCAATTCAAATCGAGTCCTTGAAAACAAATCGGGATATAACTTCTTCAAAACAAAGAATGATGGGTGTCCTAACCGTCTATGTCGTTGTAGTATTTCTTGGTTGACATCCTTACTTCCCCAAAAAAGGCTTGACCATAGTTTTGAATCCCATCTAATATATACAAGTCATCACGCAATCTACCACAGCCAACCCTTTTCCTTGATTAAATATCCTGAAAAATACAATGATCGGGAAAGAACTCGATTTTACAGTTTAGAGCTTTGGTGATGGCACTAACAGATAAAAGATTGATAGGGAACTCAGGGACATAGAGCACGGATGATAGTTTAATATTAGGAGTACAAATGACAGAACTTGTTCCAGAGATAGGTGTTAAAGAACCATTGGCTATTTTAACATTATCTCCTTTAGGAGACGGAGAATAGTTTTGAATGCTTTTAGAAGAGCCTGTCATGTGCCTATTTGCACCAGAATCGACAATTCAAGAATTAAGGTTATCAAAAGGCAGTATCTGATTGCACATGATTGGATGTGGCAACATTAGCAGAGTCAAGTTTGGCTAGGAGGCGACGGAGAAGCTGAATTTCATCCGAAGACAAGATTTCTCAAATGACTCCCTAGTTCAGCCCAATCAGAAGGAAATCATAAGGAGTTTGTGTTGCGGACAACCAACAAGAGAGAGAAAACTCGACCTCATTGATAAAAAAGGAACCCTAGTGTTGTGAGGGAGATAACTCATCCCAAAAAGGCAGCAATGGCTCAACAGAGAACAATAGTAAAATATACAAAGAAGTTCCCCATATTGTAGATTTATATAAGGGTTCACCATTGAGCTTGTACATGTTGGGCTTTAGTCATGGATGAGCTAACCAACACAATATTAGATAAGATCTCATGGTGTATGCTATTTGCTGATAATATTGTGCTAATCAATGAAACCAGCGAGGGTATCAATTAAATGTTTGAATTATGGAGAAACACTCTAGAAAGGATAGTATGATTGAGTATATGCGTTGCAAGTTTAGTTAGCACAAGAAGAATGAAGTCAAAGTGAGACTAAACGGGATTGTGGTGTCTAGATGCAGTAATTCAAATATTTAGACTCGCTCCATGAGAATAAAATAATAGATGAAGATGCTACACATAATCAAAATTGAATGGTTGAAATTAAGAATTATTATCGGGGTCTTATGTGATAGAAGGATACCTAAAAAGATAAGTTCTATAAAATATTATAAGACCATCAACGAATATGGGAGCGAATTTTGGGCCATTAAAGTGCAACACATCTGAAAGATGAGTATCGTAGAAATGCATATGTTAAGATGGATGAGAGGTCATATAAAATAGAGAGATTAAAAATGATCACATCTCCAGAAGATGCAAGTAGCACATATTGAAGATAAAATGAGAAAATGTCGTTTGAGATGATTTGGTTATGTCCCGAGTCTACCTCCAGATGCACCGCTTTGTAGGCATGAAACCACAACGAGTGAAGGTGTTAAAAAGAGACAACGTAGACCTAAAATCACATGGAAATAAGTTGTCGTGAAAGACCGATAATTACTTGGAATCCATGCAAGCTTAGCGAAAGATAGACACAATGGAAGGAAAAAATCTATATAGTCCAGTTAGTTAGGAATATATTTTGGATATGTTAGTACATTTACTTTAGGTCTCAATTCCTTTTAGGAGTTCCTTTTAGCCCCATCTGAGATTTTTATGCCAATAAATATAGAGCGAGCTTTTTTGTACTCTTTATTAGTGATCTTTTTTTTTTTGGTATAATGTTGACCTAAGAGGAATTCAAATGGAGAAACATAATCAGTGAGGATTCATGTAGCCGACCCCGACTTGTTTGGAACTGAGGTGTAATTGTTGGATTATTTTATCAACTCGTGGCATGCAAAGAATCAAGAATTTCAAATACTAACAGTTCTAGCTTATATCTCAAGCTGATTTTTCTGATGGTAAATGTGCTGGAATTTGAAATTATCCTCCATCAAGCAAAACTGTGAAGCAAACCATTCATTTCATTTCAGGAGTGACCTGCCTGACCACCGTTTTAAACTACTTATAACACCCAAATAAAGAAATCGTCAATCTAATATGCTTCAGTTACCTTTTTCTTAAGTTCTTCAAGTTTCCGACCTGAAATTTCTGTTCGCCTTTCCCTCTGAAAAAAATTAGAACAAAGTAATACATGAAATAAAGCACTAACACCAACCACGAAGTTTCAAATTCTAAGATTTAAATCATTTTTTAAAGCAACTTGGTCTACCTGGTGCTGATCGTTCTCACTTGACTCAGCTGATAGCTCCCTACTAACATGGTCATCAAAATTAGACCTGTTCAAATTAGACTTCCATTAAAACTGTCCATTATGCTCATCTAAGTTAGATCACCGTCAAGAAGTGGATTGATTTTACATTGTCAACCAAAACAACAAAAGACCAGAGCTACCAAGCAAGCATGGGATAAATGGTTTCAAGCTACGGTGAACACTAAACTAATAGTAACAATTGCACAAGTTTCCATCATAAGTTCGTGCAAAATATAACTAATGAGGTCTGCAAATCGATATGTTTCCGCAGAATGTAATAATATACTTGTATAAGAACATATGCCAAATAAGAAGTTCCCAAAGAAGTAAATCGTACATGAACATCAACGTAATTTCTTCTGGCATGCCTCAAATATCAGTTAAGTGGTTGAATACTCTTCTCAATTTTCTAGTGTAAATGAAGAATAATAAAAAGAATCAAACCAAATTTGTACAATTTGATAATGGGCAATCCATTTTAATGTGGTTGCAAGCCACAAACATGAGTTATAGAGAAATAATGTATCAATATGACATATCCAAGGTGGAAAGTGGCAGAATCACACTAATATGCCTCTGCACAAAATTACTTGAGCCTTGCGACAACTTTTCAGAAACCACCAATCAGTAGAGAATATACACAATGTACAATAATAATGAGTACCAGCAGTATGTAACGCAAAGTATGCTCAACCAATTTAGTAGCTTAAAAACTAGCAGCAACACATTAAGTAATGTACGTCCTACCTAGTCAGTAGCTTAGGCATTTGATCCTTCTCTCTATCTCTGCTTTTATGGTTACTGTTGGTTTTCTGCATCTTTATAGGCTGGTCCCTCTCTCTTTCCCAGATACTTTCTTGAATCCGTTCATCTTCCTGCTCAACATCCTCCAAACGTCTTTCATCATCGGCAATCCGATCTCTATTGACTTGATAATCTCGTGATCGACCACGATCACGATTTCGGTCATAACCTCTTTCCCTCTTGTGATCGCGGTCTCGCGAATGCACTCTATGCCCATTCCTACGTCTGTTATCATCATGATCAAAGCCTCTTTCCCAGTCTCGATCCGTATCACCACCTCTCACCCCTCTCTCAGAATGCCGAATACTTTCTCGACCAAAATCTGATCTGCCACCTCTTGTAGTCACTTCATTTACTCTTACAACTCGCCCATCAATAGTCTGGTGGAAATATATGTTATTTTAGAGTATGATAAGCTCACAGGGAATTTCATGAAGAATTAAAATTATGATGTACATGGATGTAGAATCATCTACTAGGATATAAATCACTTCAGTAATTATAAGTTACATAACAGAGAGATCAGAAAAATACCTTCCCATCCATTTCATTGATGGCATGCGTGGCTGACCGAGGATTATTAAAGGTGACAAAGCCATAACATTTCCCCCCAACCTTACGGTCATTGATTATCTGAAAGTAAAACGTCCAACTTCTGAAAATAAAAATAAATGCAGAAAAAAGAAAAGGCTATTGCAGCCGTCTGACAATATTACCTACTGACCATGATTCTACGATACAGTTTTCAACCAAAGCACAAGCAGATGTGGCTACTTATCACTCTGAACCTATCTAGTAATACAGAGAAATCACTTATATATTTGAATCACAACTTCAATACAACAAAAACTGCACGATTTAACTGGAAACCAAATGCAGTCAAAATTACTGAATCCATGCTCCTCTAATTCAAACACACGAAGCCACAACCTGTTCAGCATGTAAGAAACTTGGGTTCATAGTAAAATGTTTAACGGGGCTTGATATTAATTCAAAGAGTCATAGCAAGCTTAACCAACCCTAATTTTAGGCACAGCAGTTTTTCAGTACCAACCACTTACCATATAAAGGCAAGGAGTCTTTCATACCATTCAGTAAAATAGCTTAATTCTTTAAATGGGAACCAAAACATGTTCACGCTGTAACGCTCTAACCTTTTATTCAATTAACAAGAAGCTAACATAACTTATGCAACTATTCTAGTAGGGGGAAAAACAGAATAAAATGAACAATTAGTTCACAGAAGACTTGGTATTAACATCAAGAAGCTCACAGAAAATCGCGTTTTGCCTTGGCAAAATCCCATGGAATTCCAATTCGAAAAAAACCCTAATTTATGACATAAGCTGAGATAAATAAATAGTAAAACACAGTATGATTAAGACCTTAATGTTTACAACAGCACCGTAAACATCGAAGACTCGACGGAGAGTTTCTTCGGTGGCGCTGTACGGAAGCCCTCCCACATATATCGAGCTTTCATCGTCAACAGTCATTCTTTCTGCTGCACAACGTTGCAACTGCTTAATTGTCTTTGTTATATTGTGGGAATAAGATCGATTACTCTAATTAGTCGTTAGAAAAGACAATAAGGTCTAATTTATCCCTCGTATATCCCTTTGAGATCGTCCTTTAACTTTAGCGAGCAATTTTAATCCATCTAAGACCTAAATGAAAAAGCAAACAAAAAAGATTCAACTAACGGGATATACATGCTGCTTATGCTTAACCATAGTTTCAGTAGCTTTCTTCCCCAATTAGGATATTTTTTATGTTTGGCCAAACTATAAAAATCGGCTTATTTTGACAAGTGTATTTCTGAAAAAAAGTTTTTTTGGACAGAAGCAGTTTGTGTTTGGCTAATTATTCTGAATAACGCTTTTGAGCAATAATTTGTGTTTGGCCAAGCTTTTCATAAAGTGTTTTTAAGTATCAAATTACGAATAAGTACATGAATAGATTTACTTAATAGTTAATATTATAAGTAAATAAATAATCTTAAAGATTTATTACTACAAGCAATAATTAAATCTTTTCATTTTATTTAAGTAAAATATGAAAATAAAATTTAAAAGTACTTAATTCTTTTAATAAGTTAAATATATTAAAATCATTCAACAAATATAAAAGCATTCACCCTAAAGTTGAAAGTTATCCTAAAAATAATAAGAAATATTTCTACATTAATATCCTATGTATTAGGTTTAACAGTTATTTTGGTATATACTATATTTTGTTAAGGGTATTTTTTGTTAGAAGAAAAGTCAAAATTGCTTTTGCTGCTTTTGGGAAGAAGCTACTTTTTCCTGCTTCTGCTTCTTACCAAAAGCACTTTTTTCCCCCAAAAAAACTTGGTCAAACACCTAAAGTTAGGGGAAATGTTTTTGAGAAAAAAAACATTTTTGACCTCTTGAGAAGCTTGGCCAAATATGCTATAAATATTTGCATGCTTTATCAAGCCCTGCCTTGCCCCGTTTAAACTTTTTCTTAGCTTTTTTTCATTTTGCAATATTGTATTTAATATTTTAGAAATACTTAAAATTAGCATGTGAATAAGAGTTGTATATGTGTATTATTAAAATAAATATGTTTTCTATTAATATTATTTAGTCTAAAATATAAATTGCACCTTATTAAATGTTAAATTTTGAGTGCTTAAAGTAAGTTAGTTTTTTTGTTAAAATAATAACTCAACATATATGTGATGACTCAAAATTGATTAATAATGCAAGATTAAAAAGGTTTCATGCTTGATAGGAAGGTGCTTATTTTTCATGTTTCCAAACCGTTGGAGTTTGCAACTACATTTCTTGGTCCAAAAGCATCTAAGGTACAAAATTTCTTTTATTCCAACTCATTTTTTCATCTAAATAATATGTCTCAGCAAAAGGTCACGAAATTAATGTGTCAACAAATCAGTTCCAACCAAGAACAACTCATTCCACAAACCAAGAAAACTTCGTAGAGAATTTTATGTGCAGAGTTTTACAGTATGATAAAATACAAAAATAAAGAATATACAAATGGAGACATATCTGTCTATTTATCAATTTTCCATTAATGAGAAAAGCTTAACATATTCATAAATTCATTAAACAAAAATAAGTATTCAAATCAAAAGATAAGCTTCTATAATGAATCAATCCTTGATTGACGATGTAATTTGAGTATATATTCACAATCTTAGCGCTAGAAGAGCATCACGTGGGATGTGATACTATGGTTCTAGGTAATCTCATTAAGTGATCAGCAATCACTCAACGTCATATATAGTTAGCTCAATGGCAGTAGTTTGATGCTTTTTAATCTCTACTTGTTTCAGTCATTGATTAACTAGTGAACTTTTTGGGTTTAATTGTCTTCACATATTGGAAGGCTAGTAGTTTTCTCATTGGCTGCTGAAAGAGAAGCTTAGAATTAAAAAAAAATGTCGCAAATTTTGCGAGGTGAGTTTGAAGTACTGTGGGGCTGAAATATGTGTGGTGAAAATACAGTATCACCAAGGAATTTAGCATATACATCTGATACATACCCAGCAATCTAAATAAAACAAAAATAGATTCAAACAAAATCTTAACTAATTTCGCTAATTCAAATAATGAGTTTGAGATTCTAGACTCGTTTTGGATGGGAATGCAACGACCTCTAGAATTAAACCAAATTCATATTGAAAGAAAATTTCAATCTCAAATCCAGACTTCAATAGAGAGTTAATCACAAAGACAGAAACTATTTTAAAAACAAACCTAAATATTCATCCTCCTTCAACTCAGTTTTTACTTCCCTCAAGATCATCATATGACCAACCTTCAACGTTATATTCCATCCCAAAAGAAAAGATAGAAAGAAAGAAAGAAAGAAAGAAAGAAAATAATATTCAAATATGTATTTAAATAAATATGACTGGATTATAAGTTTTGCAACTCAACTACTCCAACAATTACAACCCGTTATTATTTGATCAAATTTAACTTTTTTCTTTCAAGTAATAATAACTTAATTCCAAAGATGGCACCAAGCAAGTGAAAAAGATTTCAAGGCAAAAGTTTATTATAGTTCAACTCATATTAGATCAACTTTATCATTTTTCTTTACAAGTAATAGTAACTTTAATTTATGACACTAAACAGGTGAAAATGTGTACAAGGAAAGAAAAGAAACTCCAACTCCCCTTTTCAAACATTTAGGGAAATATTTGAGGAGCATACACAAAATATAATTATGAATACCACAAACCCCAGAAAAAAGGCAAAAATGTTTATATGATTTTATACTAGCGCTATTAGTATTAACATAAAGACAAATCAAATGTAACATAAATTACTTAAGTTAACAATTAAACTATAAATGAAACCTGAATTCAAAGTTCCGATAAACCACTTGAATCATGCCCGTCCTCCTCGTCAAGTAATGTTGGACACAAAATTTTATTGATCGTTAAATTAAGTCAAACCTTAAAATAAAAATATATAGTTTAATACCATATTGAATAATTAAACAACTATGAAGACAACAAAGAGAAAAACATTTACCATTTATTTCATTTCATAACCACGTCCGAGCACATATTAACGCTTCCAAGGTAGTGGGATGAAGATTACTTTGATGAGGACTAACCTACCTCCTACTAGTGTTAAACACCAAATTCTGAAGCAACAGTAGGTGAGGGAATGGCTAAGAGATCACGAGCCATCTTTCGCGACATAGGAAATTCAATCCATTTGTCTTTCTGTCAATGATGAAGTTTGAGGCAGTAGACTTTCTTCTAAATACAAACCCAACTTTTATTTTGTCTCTCCGGTAGCTTTACTCGAAGCGATAAAGATATCAAATTGATCACTCCTGGTAAGACTTGTGACTGCAGTAGAACTAGATGCTTCAAATGACTGTTATGGGACAGATAATCTACTTGTATAATCTTGAAATAAATCATAATAATACAGGACACAAACTAAATGCCTTCATATCTTCTTCTCTCTCCATGCTAATCTAAAATAATCAATCTCCGTGGATTGACAATCTTCATGGATCGGGTGCTAAAAGCTGTGATAACTTACGTTCTCTCCATTTATCAAATTTCTTTATCAGGCAAGTCCCCAATTCTCTAATTCTTCTCGCACTTTTTATTTTTGTTTAGTTGATTCATACGCCTCTTTCTTTCATCGGTGATGATTTCGTTTTCTGTTACTCTTGTGTCTTGAGTGATACATTTATAATATTTTAAAGCTGCAAATTCAATTTATTTCCTTTTACTAATGTTGAGTAAGGACCAAGGATGAGTTTGTCGTTGGACTATGGTATCTAAATTTTGAAAATTCTTAAGGTTTTTGGAATTAATTTTACTTTGATGAATTTTTGTGTTGGTTTTATTAAAATCAAAACATTCAATGTTCAACAAATTGTTTCAACCAAAACCTTTTATCCCTGATTTGTGTTAGAACTTTATAATGATAAAAATTTTAATTATAACGACTCGACCGATAATTTTGTATTTTGAATCCTATTTTTCTTATATCCTTCCCGTATGTGTGTTTATTATTTTGTTGCTTGCGGGATTGGTTAGTTTGATGATTCCAATAGGCCCGTATGGTGATTTTAGACTTAAGCGTACGTCTGGATTTGAATTCGGAGTTCCTAGAAGGTTTTGTCCTATTTGCCAAGAGTTGGCAATTTGAAGGTTTGGAGAGTTCATAAGTTTGATCGGGGTTGAATTTGGGGTTATGGGTTCTTATTGGTGTTCCGCGATGTTGGAAAAGTTTATTTAGTTGACTGGAACTTGTGTGCCAAGTTTGGTTAGAATCTGGAATGTTTAGGCATGATTTAAACGTGTTTGTTGAAGTTAGGAAGTTTGGAAGTTAATAGATGGATTATTATCTTCGATTCTTGGTTTTAATATTATTTGTGGTGTTTTTAGAATTTGAATAAGTTTGGATTATGTATTTAAACTTGGTGGTGTGACTGGACGGGGTTCTAGGAGGCTCGGGTGTGTTTCAAATTGATTTCGAATTATTTTGATGGTTGCTTGCAGGCCTGATGCTGGTAAGTTGCACCTGGGATGGATATTGTGGAAGTTCTACTCTGCATAAGTGAGGCTGAGGTCCCACGTTCAAGGTAGGAGTTGAGAGATAGAAATATGTGGGTGCGGAGGTTTTGCATAGAAGAGCGTCCGCAAGAGCGACATCGTTGCGTAGAAGCGAGTTCGCAGAAGCGAAAGACTTCCGTAGAAGTGAAGTCATGCGGCTCGTGGAGGGGGAACTCTCGCAGATACGAGCTTTTTCCGCAGAAGCGGTATCGCATATGCGACGATTTTCCACATATACATAATCATTTGCTAACCTTATGTTTTCAAAGGTTTAGCTCAATTTTTATAATTTTGAGTTTTGGAGATTGGTAAGAGGTGATTTTTTTGGAGATTTTCGTCAATGAGGGTAAGTAATTTATACTTGGATTTTATTATGTAACTTGCTTTTATGTATTTATACACTATAATCATGAGATTTTGAATAAAAAATAAGTTTTTGTCTTCAACTTAAGAAGATAATATTTGAAGATTTAAGAATTGATTGGACTCGATTTTGGAATCTAAATACATATTTGGACTCATAGGGTTATGGATAATCAGGATCTATCCCTTGAATCGAGTTTTGACCATATGGGACCGACTTAATTTTTGTTGACTTTTTGAAATTTGAATAACAATCAAAGTTTTATTGTTCGAAAATGATTCTTATAACTTTGTCTAACGGTATTGAGTTGTTTTTGGCTAGATTTGAGCTGGTTAAAGGCAACTTCTAAGGAAAAGGGATTTTTGGAGTATTCATTTTGCTCGTTTAAGGCAAATATCTTACCTAATCTTGTTGTGAGGGAACTACTCTTAGGATATGACCTTATTTGGTTAATTGGAATATGTGCAAAGAGACATATATGCGAGGTGACAAATATATATGCGGGTGTTATATATGATTTGACCGGACTAAACTTTAGACTTTTATTATGCCTTGTTTGGACTGTGTGCTTCAATGATCCATGTTTAATCATTTATATGACTACGTAAACTTCTTGAATCATGTCATAGATCACGTATAGGCTTGGATATCATGTTCGAGCGTGATACTCGTTATTGTATGTCGTACCTGCCTAATTTGAGTTGTAGTTGTACACCCCGCACGTGCATACATCTTAGCATGTATATTTCTTAGTCCATGAGTATGAGATTTAATTTTCATTGTTTGTATACATGCCGTTTGTTATATGTTTTTTTGCGATGGACTGAATTGAGAGCACGTGATTATCCATGCAAATATTATGATTATGGCATTTGAATTGTCCGTGCAGCGTGTGTATAAGGATTCATACCCCTAGTGTCGTCCTCTCATGTTTCTCCTTGATGACGTACACGTGAATTATGGGAATTGATAAGTATTTGGACTTTGTGTATCTTCTCTATATGTAGGCTCTTGGATATATACGTGCTTTTTACTGTGTATCTTCTCTATATGCTAACCTCAGAATGTATACATGGCTTTTATGCCCATTTTCCCTATATGCCGATTTTGTTGATAAAATAATTTTGTGTGCGGGTAAAATTGGGGGCAAAGTTTTCCCCGGTTCCCCAATAGGGAAACAAGAAGGAAGCATGACTCGGCGTGACTATAAGCAAGGTCGCAAGACCCCTCGTATCAAAACCTGGGAGGAGTGAAAGATGTATCTCCGATCGGGCATGGTAAAATAATGGACCTAGACCAACTAAAGTTTCTAGACCACGGGAAACGCGGGGAACAATTATGCACAACAAGAAGGGAGCCGTAATATTCGTCCTCAACCGGATATTACGACGTGAATCCCGTCCGATATCAACTGTGAATTGACATTTACCAGAAAAAGAAGATTTTTACCTTATTTAGACTTGTACTATGACTGAAATTCCCCTACTATATAAAGGGAAATATTTATTTGATTTTAACAAATTATTGACACGCAAATCAAAGCAATAAAAGTTTATTTTTCTCTTCTAGCTATTATTCATAGTGATCTTCAGTTATTCTCTTCTTTATTCGCAACTGGGCTTATACCGGGGGTTCGATCGAGGTCGAAATTGCACTGTCAACCTAAGATCAAGCTTGATCATCACATTATAATTGGTTTATCTTTCATTTTATCTTTAACTTAATTATTTGTTGTTCTTAACTCATTCGTATTGAATTAAATCACATATCTTTTAAACCGCGTACAAATTTAATTGTTACACATTTTTTAAGGTAAATAGTTTGGCGCGCGCCATGGGCTAAGGATAATAGTAGTGATTTGATACAGATCTCCATAACACACCATATTTTACGCTTGTTCTTTGATGTTTTGGTTCATGGTTAGCCTAAGGATGTCAAATTCTCAGTTTGTTCACTTGAACGTTGATGCTGATTCAGGCCATCATGATGAGAATAATAACATGATACCTAGCAAAGATGTACCCCCTATTGATCCCAATGGTGTCATAGCCACCTACCTGATTGATTGAGAACTCACAAGTTTCCATCAACATCAACCTACCGGCTGATCCCTAAAACAGCGTTCGGCGGGGGACCCTGGCCAGCGGCTCGAGAGGCGCCCAAAGGTGAAGGTGATGGGGTGAACCTGCGGTTGATTTTTGAAATGTTGTAGGCTTAGCAAGCGGTGATAACGCAGTTATAGAACAAGAGCCACGCCTCTAACAGTGCCGCGTTCGAGTAGTCTTGGGAAAATACTCGGAGGGATGAATAAGTTGTCGTGGAACCAGGTGAATTCAGGCCGGGGATGAACAAGCGGCTCAAAGAATTGACAAAATGGGTGGAGTCTAATGAGAAAAAGATTGAGTCAAACGACAAGAAGGTGGAAACGTATAACTCCAGGGTCAATCAGATCTCGGGAGCACCTCCGATATTGAAGGGGTCGGACTCCAAAAGTTCATTCAGAAGCATTTCCATCGAGTGGCACTGAAGCCGATCCCGAAGAGGTTTTAAATGCCCGAAATTCCCAAATATAATGGGACCACATATCCAAATGAGCATGTCACCTCCTATACATGCACAATTAAAGGGAATGGCCTGGAAGACGCCGAAATTGAGTCGGTGTTGCTGAAAACATTTGGGGAAACCTTGTCCAAGGGAGCAATGATACGGTATCACAACTTATCTCCAAATTCTATCGGATTATTTTCTATGCTTGCAGATGCTTTTGTAAAGGCCCACGCTAGCGCCATCAAGGTCAAGATGAGGAAGTCAGACCCTTTCAAGGTCAAGTAGAGGGATAACGAGATGCTTAAGAAGTTTGTGTCGAGGTTCCAGATGGAACGAAACCTTCCCCCAATCGCGGATGATTGGGCCGTTTAGGCATTTACTCAAGGGCTCAACCTCCAAAGTTCCGTAGCTTCTCAGCATCTAAATCAAAACTTGGTGAAATACCCGACGATCAACTAGGCCGATATCCACAACAGGTAACAATTGAATATCATGGTCGAGGACGACCAACTCAGGGCCCCTTCGGGATCTGATTACCCAATCAGAATGACGACAGGTCTAAGAGAACCATCGATCAGGAGCCGAGGTTGGTCCCAGATCAATATCAGCCATACGACATAGATTTGAGAGGACACGGATCTGGGCGACACCCGACAAGGAACAACAAGAAAAATGATAAAGGACCGAGCAACCGGGGCCTAATGAGCAAGATCAGGTTTGACAGGCCACCCGGGAGTAGGGAAGCATTGATATTATCAGAGTATAATTTCAATGTGGACGCTACAAGTACAAAGTCAGCCATTGGACGCATCAAAGAGATTGATTGTCCAAGACCACTGCAGTACAATCCCGACTAGAGAGATCAAGCTTGGTGTGTAAATACCACAATACTCACTGTCATAGGACCAAATATTGTCGGTAGCTAAGAGAAGAAGTAGCTCAATTGTTCATCAATGGTCATCTTTGAGAATTTCGAAGCGAGCGAGCCAAAAATCACTTCAGAAACAGGGATGCCAGCAAATAGGTCGAACAAGAGTAGCCTCAACACGTAATCAACATGATCATTAGAGGAGTTGATGTCCCCCAAGGGCTAATGATAAAACACACCAAATTTTCTATCACGAGAGAAAAATGCACCCGAGATTATTTCCCGAAAGGAGCCATCGCATTCAGTGATGAAGACGCCGAGGGCATTGTACAACCTCAAATTGACGCACTGGTAATATCTGTACTTATCAATAAATCTCGGGTTAAACGTGTTGGTTGATCCAGGTAGCTTGACTAACATCATCATATCAAGGGTCGTAGAACAATTGGTGTTGCAGGATCAAATCGTATCGGCGGTCCAGGTATTGAACAGATTCAACATGGCATGCGAGACCACGAAGGGCGAGATAAATTTACCGATAAACACTATCGGGACCACCCAAAAACAAATTTCTAAGTTATCGAAGGGGATATGAGGTACAACGCCTTATTCCGAAAGCCGTGGGTTCACAACATGAGAGCGGTGACTTCGACCTTAAGTTAGGCACTGAACTTTCCCACTCTAGAAGTAGTCAAAACAGTATATGGAGAACAGCCGGTCTCAAAGGAAATGTTCGTTGTCAATGAAGTAATCCCGTTGCCCTCGATTTCAACATTATAAAATAAGAACCGACCAAAGAAAAGAAATTAAATAGCAATTAATGATACTGGCCTCAGTCAAGCCGAAAAAATAGAAAGAGCATAGAGCGTTAATGAGGATGATTGCAGTGTCCCAATATCTTTCACAGCACCCTATGACACTGACGCCGCCAAATCGACGATCAAGGAGTTAGAACTAGTTATATTGATCGATCACCTACCAGATCGAAAGGTATACCTGGGCACGAGATTAAACCCCGATCTCTGGGAAAAACTTAATGATTTTCTTAAAGCTAACGCCAATTGTTTTACCTAGTCCCATCTGGACATGACAGGGATTCCATTGGAGGTAACCACTCACAAATTGAGCTTGGATTAGAAGTGCCATCTGGTTAAGCAGAAGAGAAGGCCACAATACGAGATCAAACATGCATTCATCAAGGACGAGGTATCTAAACTTCTAAAAATAGGTTCCATATGGGAAGTTAAATACTCGTATTTGTTAGCTAACTACCTAAAAAAGGAAATAAACTTAGGATGCGTGTATATTATAAGGCTCTATACAAGGCATGTCTGAAAGACTCTTTCCCTTTGCCTAACATCATTCGAATGATCGAAGCGACAATCGAATATAAGATATTGAGTTTTATCGACACTTATTCTGGTACAACCAAATTCAGATGGACCAGGGTGATCAAGAAAAGACCTCTTTCATAACCAAATTCGGCACCTACTGTTATAATGTAATGTCGTTTGGATTAAAGAATGCTGGTGCCACATACCAACACCTAGTCAACCGGATGTTTGGAGAATAAATAGGGAAATCATTGTAAGCCCCTACGAGCAGAGGACCATTTGAAACATTTGCAGGAAACCTTCGACATATTGAGGAAGTACAATATGAAGCTAAACCCGAAGAAATGTGTGTTTGGGGTCAGCTCGGACAAGTTTCTCAGATTCATGGTATCTAATCGGGGAATAGAGATCAACCTGGATAAAATAAAGGACATATAGGATATCACCATAGTCAACAATGTCAAGTCAGTACAAAGACTGACCGGGCGGATAGCCACGTTGGGCCGGTTCATTTCGAGATTATCGGATAAGAGCCAGCGGTTCTTGTCAGTATTAAAAAAGAAGAACAAACTCTCTTGGACCTAGGAATGCTATCAAGCTTTAAAATAACTCAAGTGATACTTATCAAGCCTCCACTGGTTGCACACTCCGAAAGCGGATGAATAGTTGTACCTCTACTAGGTGGTTTCCGATGTGGCTGTAAGTGGTGTCCTGGTCCGGGAAGAAGAAGGTACATAATTTCCTATTTATTATGTTAGTATAACCCTAGGCAATTCTGAAACAAGGTATCCTCACCTAGAAAAATTAGCGCTCGCCTTACTAAGCGCTTTTAGGAAATTAAAATTGTATTGTCAATGCCACCCCATATGTGTCGTAACCTATTATCCACTGAGGAATGTCATGCATAAGCCCGAGATCTCGGGCCGATTGGTCATATGGGCCATAGAAATTAGCAGGTACAATATCGAGTACAAACCCCGAGCCGCCATAAAATCTCAGATTTTGGCGGACTTTGTGGCCGACTTTATGCCACCCTTGATACCTGAGGTCGAGAAGAAATTAATACTCACTTAGGGGATTAGTTTGGGGATCTGGACCCTATTCACGGATGATGCCTCCAATGCGAAGAGGTCTGGACTCGGTATCGTATTAAACCACGTACGGGTAACGTAATTAGACAGTCTATTAGAACTGTAAAATTGACTAACAACGAGGCCGAGTATGAAGATATGATTGTAGGTCTAGAACTGGCTATGAGCATAGGGGATGAAGTGATCGAGGCCAAATGTGACTCCCTCATTGTCATAAATCAAGTTAATGGGATGTTCGAAGTAAAAGAGGAACGGATGCAGTGGTACTTAAAAAATTTGCAGGTGACCTTATACCAATTCAAATAATGGACTGTACGACATGTACCTCGGGATCAAAATAGCGAGGCCGACGCACTGTCCAACTTGGGGTCGTTTGCCGGCTCCGATGAATTTACTTAGGGTCACTGGTACAACTCATGAACTTGGTGGTAGAAGAAGGTTATGCCGAGGTAAACTCGACAAGTTTGACTTGGGATTGGAGAAACAAATACATAGACTACTTAAAGATTGGAAAATTTCCATAGGATTCCAAGGAGTCAAAAGCCTTGCACACCAAAGCTACCAGGTTCGGCTTGGTCGAGGGGAAATTGTTTAGAAGATCCTTCTTTGGCCCACTAGATAGGTGCTTTGGTCTGGGAGAGACTGAATACGGTATGAGAGAGGTTCATGAGGGAACTTGTGGGAACAACGCGAGAGCAGAATCCCTGGTTCAGAAGTTAATCAAAGTCGGTTACTACTGGAATGAGATGGAGAAAGATGTGAAGGACTCTGTACGGAAATGCAACGAGTGTCAAAGACATGCCCCAATGAATTATCAACCGAGAGATATGCTTCACCTGGTCCTATCATCGTAGTCGTTTATGAAATGGAGGATGGACATCGTCAGTCCCCTGCCATGGGCGCCCGGTAAAGCCCAATACATACTACTTATGACCAATTATTTTTCCAAACGGGTCGAGGCTCAGGCATTCGAGAAGGTCCGGGAGAAAGAGGTCATCAAATTCCTCTGGGATCACATAATATGTCAATTTAGGATACCGACCGAGATTGTTTGCGACAACAGAAAATAATTTGTCGGCAGCAAGGTAAGTATGTTTTTCGAAGATCATAAAATCAAAAAGATACTATCCATACCTTACCACCTTAGTGGGAATGAAAAAGTGGAGTCAATGAACAAAACTTGAAAAAGATATTGATCGATTCAAACATAAAGTGGAAAGAAATCTTGCCTGAAATCTTGTAGGTATACCGAACGACTTCAAAGTCAAGTATTGGAGCGACTCTATTCTCTCTAGTTTACGGCGCGAAATCCTTAATCCCTGTCAGGGTGGGGGAACCGAGCCTCATATTCCAGTATGCTACTGAAATGTCAAACAGTGAGGCTATGACTATGAGTTTGGACTTATTGGACGAAAGGAAAGAAGTTGCCTTGGTCCGTTTGGCCGCCCAAAAGAAGCGAGTGAGGAGGTACTACAACTGAATAGCTAACCTTCGACATTTTCAAGTCGGGGACTCAGTGTTAAGGAAAGAAATGCTACACACTAGGAAGCCAAATGACAGGATACTAGGCTTGAACTAGGAAGGACCATATAGATTTGCCGGAATAACCGGGAAAGGTTCATATAAACTCGAGTTGGGAAACAGCGTACAACTACCGAACAACTGGAATGTGGCACACTTAAAACGATACTACTTCTAAGATACGAGTATAAATTCCCTTTTAAATTTGTTATACCACGGACTAACTTGTGCAGGTACTCGACTGAGGGCAAACGTGACTATTAGGTCTGAAAGCACGTGTTGTACTCTTTTCCCTTGAATCGGTTTTTCTTGAAGTGGGTTTTACGATAAAGTTTTTAATGAGGCAATAGTAATACGTGCTACCTAAGTTTCGAAGGCCGGCCCAAATTCGTAGCTGCTTATCACCTATACTGGACCAACACTATTCGAGCCCTCACGAGTTCGGTCTCAAATACTAGGGTCCATTACCCCCTAAGTTAGTATCCTTAGAAAATGTTATTATTTAATACTAAAAGTCAAGGCTTGATGATTAGGATTAGTTATAAGGACCAAACGGTCAAATAAATCGTACCCATGCAGCCCATTCATGCCATGGTATAAAGCTTACGCGCCTTCGATTATGTACTCTACATGCAAAGCAATGAAAAAAAAATTGCCCTCTATATTTATCATTACGCATTTTGCACCATTGATACATTTGTTTAGTTACTTAGAACAAATAACGGATACTAAATCCTAGAACCTACAGGCCACCCCGACTCAGGGATTGTCGTCCGATAAAAAGATCGTATGGCCCGGGCTATCGAATCCCAGAGGCACCGAGCCTATTAGGCAGGGCTCGAACATGAAAGGCTACATCAAACCTAAAACGGATCAGAGACGTCGAAGTCCGTACGCAGAAAGTAAGGCCCTTACATATGATTAAAACCTATTAAAAGGTTACCCGTCGGCAAAACATTGTCGTGTATGACTAAAACACTCAAGTATCTTAAAGGTCTTCGTAAATTATCAAGATTTTGGAAGCCTAAACAACTCATAATTCTTATCGAAACCGGGCCCCATTCGGGCTTTCGGAGAACGGGTACTCTAGATTATTTCCAATTCTATACTAAGGCATTAATGACGATCTTCAAATAAAAAATTGGAAACATTTGCTGAAAAATAAAATACACAGTGTTGTCGAAGGAAAAGTTTTATATATTCCAAAAAGTATATACAAAGGCACGATAAAACGGCCTCAAAATAAACAAAAAAAAAAGAGGAGCTAAGGCATCTCCGCCTAATCTTCACCGGAGCCCGACTCAACACCAGAACCTTCGATCCCGTATAGCTCTTTTGCCTCGTCCTCCAGCCTCTTGGCCTCTTCAATCTCGGCCGACATATCAAAACCCTGGGCATGAATCTCCTCAAGGGTCTCCCTTCGAGACAACCACTTTACATACTTGGCCTTTGTTATTAAGAGGGCCTCGGCTATTTCCACATCGGTTTTGTATTGGGCCAAAATTTCCTCGACCTTGGAGGAATCAATCGAGGCTACCTCTAAATTGGACTTCACCGTAGTATATTCCCGCCTAGGTTGTCCCTTTCCATGTCGGTTGAATCCAGTTGTGCCCAAAGCTCGTCATTTAGCCGAGACCACTTGTCGGCCTTATCTTTTGCCACCTGGAGCTGGTCCTTGATCGACGCCAACTTGTAAAGACCCGTAAAATTTCATGGCTAAAAATAATGCCCAAATAGGTCCCCGTGTTGTTATAACTGTATAAATTCTTTAAAACGGCCCCTTTTGTAGTAAAAAGTACCCCAGGACTTAGAAGATATAATTTTCCAGAATTGCGCAGGTCTGCGGTCTACTATGCGATCGCAGATCAGGTATGCAAACCGCATAGTGGTCGTATACCTGGACAGTTTGCTGTCCATTTTGAGGACATCTTTGCGGCCTAGAATGTGATCGCATTTCACGAATGCGGGCCGCATAGTTGTCGCATTCTTGCACCTTGACTTTTGCGGAGGGAGTTATGCGACACACTATGTGATCGCATAACAGGTATACATACCGCATAGTGGTCGTATACCTGGGCAATCTACTTTTCTTTTTGGCCCATTTGAGGGCCAATTATGCGACAGGAATGCGATCGCATTCCTGACCGTATTTCTGCTTCGGGACTGTTAAATTTCTAATTTCATACCCGACCCGCAGTTCATTAAAACACCTCCCCCTTTCATTTTAAGCTCATTTTTTGATAAATTAGAGAGAGGAGAGAGTGGGTTCTAGAGAGAGTGGGTTCTAGAGAGAAAGAGTCCAACTTCGTCCAATTTGTTCCTCCAACACTACTCAGACTTGAAATTGATCAAGTAGGACACCATTTTCTTCGCTACAAGAGGTAAGTTTCTTCCCCTTCAACCTAAATTTCTAGATTTTTGTTAAAATGAAACATGGTTAGATGAATTCATGAAGATAAGGGTAGGAGCTTTACATGCATGTAACCAACTAATCATACTCTAGTAAAAGGAAATGGGTTAGAGTAATCTTTCACTAAAAAGAGACTATTTAATCTAAAAGAACACATAGTGTTTGATATAATGATCAAGTGAGTTCAAGACATGATCATTGTTCCTAATTCTAAGTTAAATTATGCCACATTGTGAACTAGATTGAAGGTGCTAGAAGGTCCGGTGAATTGTGGTAGAAATTAAGGAAAAATCCCAAATCAAGGTATCTATGGATAACTTTAATCTTTATAGAGTTACTTTGTTGGTGTCAGAGTACACGGTATGAAATTCTTGCTTGAGCATATGTGAATTGTTTGTCCTGCTGTGTCTAGTTGTACGAATTCATTCTCTGATTTTTTTAAGTCAATTACCATGCTAATTGAGACTATGAAGGGTGATTCTTTGTGCTTATCCTACCATGTGTAAAGCTCATTAAATATTGAATACATCGGTATGAGAGGATGTGTTTCAAAACGAAAGAAATGATAATGAAATGAAGTGTTGAATGTATCCAAGTGCTAAATGTTGTGCAATAAATAATGAAAGTAAATATGGGCTGATTTTATTGAGTTAAATGATTGTGGCAACACCATATATGAATTGCTGATTGGTAAGGATCATTGTGCTTTGATTTCACATAGTTATTGGTTGATATGAACTTATGTTCTTCATGATAAAGATCCTTGAGATATAATTGTTGGTGATTGTTGTTATGAAATGGGGACGTGCGGTGGGATCGGGTTGCGCGCCGCAACACGAAGTAATAAGGGTGGAGAGGTAATAAGGGTGAAATATGATTGTACGGTGGGATCGGGTTGCGCGCCGCAACACGAAGTAATAAGGGTGGAGAGGTAATAAGGGTGAAATATGATTGTACGGTGGGATCGGGTTGCGCGCCGCAACATGAAGTAATAAGGGTGAGATGAGAATGTACGGTGGGATTGGGTTTGCGCGCTGCAACAAATGAGAAATTGAAACAAGTAACTGTGGAATCTTCATTTTTGGTTTTCTGTATACTTGTGTGGTTACCCTAACTGCTTTCTAATTGTGTACTGTTTGATTCTACTTGGAATAAACTTGGTTCATACATGCTAGTACTATTCAATGGTACTAACGTCCCTTTTACCGGGGGCGCTACATATTTTATATGGATGTAGGTGGTTCCACAACAGGTAGTCAGACCGACGATAGTGGTGTTTCCCCTTCGTACCTTCAGCGAATCCAGTGAGCCCCACTTCCTCTCAGGTCCATGTGTAGTCTACATCATCTTTTTGTATATGTTATCTCTTTAAGGTAAAACCGGGGCCTTGTTGCCGACAAGTATTGTGTAAACCCTTAGTACTCTTAGAGGCTCCGTAGACATGATGTGGGTTGGGCATATATGTATTTTGGGCGGTAAATGTGTTTATTAGTAATCGTGGTCCGAATCAGAATTATTGTATGTTTTGTGATTATCAAATGTGGAAATGATAAAGGATAATATGAACTTAAGTAGTAGATTCATGCTTAAACTCTAAATTGCTAATTATGTGGAATAATGTATATTATAAACATGGGGTGATGCATTGGGTAGGAAAGGAAATCCAGGTCCGCTTGACCAGGATCATCCGGTTGGGCGTCGGTCTCGTCCCTCGGTTTTGGGGCGTGACACAACTCCTCTTTTGCAGCCTCCTTTTTCGAGGCCAGAAGGTCCATCCTGCTCTTCAGTGTCTCAGCCAAAGTTTTGAGTTCGTTCATCTCGCCCCGGAGCTGGTCAATTAGGTCTTTTTTCTCTTGGACATGCGAGGTTGTGTTGTTAGTCACTATGCATAACTTCTCATTTTTAATCTAAAAAATCCTTACCTACTCGACCAGTTCGGCATACTCCCATTTCACAGGCAAAGCCTCCCTTTGAGCTTTATCCAACTCAGCTCAAAGAACATGGAGATCCTTTAGGGCCTCATTTTTTTGCTCAAGGAGAACCATGTACATGTCCTTCTACCGAACTTGTTCCTTGAGCTCGACCTCCAGTTGGATGACTTCCCTTTAAGACTGATGGAAGCTTTCATGGTGGAGTACTAAAGCCTGAAAAACATATCAATAAGATCATAAGAATACGTTGAAGTTTAATAAGATGCACAAAGGGAAAAAAGAAAGGGAAACATACCCGGTTCAGTGCCTGTTGTGCCTCGTTGAAGAGGCTCGATGTGCTCACTTTGTTCATCTTCACCTATTCCTTTTTGGTCACCAAGGAGCGAAGATAGCTGGCCACGCCTACCGAAGCAAACAGTACCCAAGTGTCCGCCAGTATAGTAAACACGACCGTTCTTTTACGGTTTGGATCCACGCTAGGAGTAGGGAACTACCTCACCGGCTTCGGGCCGTAGCTCAACTCGCCTGCTCCCGACGACACATCCTTTTTTGGGATCTCCAGGTGACCAAACGCAGAATAATCCTCCAATTCTCCCATGTCCACACCGTCAAAGAACATGTTGAGGGCCTCGTCTGCGGCCCGTGCCGTTTGGCTTCTCCTTATCGACCTAAGCCTCGTCGAATAAAGACTCTGTATGGGATGGAAATTCCACAATGTCAAAGACACCGGAAACTTCCCGTGGAGCAAGAATAGCTTCTCGGGAGACCATAGCCTCGGATTTTTCCTCTGGATCCCGGGATAAAGAGGGATCAGCCCCTCGGCCACTTCCTCCGATTGCCGCCTGTTCTTTTTCATCAATGGGAAGCCCACGAGCGACGAACTCTAGATCGTCATCTTCAGGGTAATCCCTGAGTCGGTAGAGGGAGTTAGAGTCTGGTACCCTAGCCTGGGTACTTTTCTTGTTTGCAGATCCCCTCGACCTACTCTTTGAAGCAAGGAACTGTGTTGGGAACTTGGGAAACTGCTGCACGATGCTAGAAACAGACAATAAGAAAAAGGAACGATAGAAATTCCAAGTACTCATAAGGGAAAATAACTTACGGGCTAAGTTTCACTTTTCTAGGAATGCCAAGAATTCAAAGGGAATAAGATCTTCAATTTTTACCCAAACGAATCTCCCCTCCAAGACTCGGTCCCCAGTTTCATCGATGCTCAAAAATGGAGCTTTACTTGCCCGATGAACGAGCTTGATTAACCCCTTTGTAAAACTCAGGGACTGTAGAGACGAAGAAGGTGGTCGATGGTGAATTGAGGTGCTTCGGTGTTGTTGACAAAATGGCGAGAAGGATTACAATCTTCTAAAATGACGAGTGAATATTCCTAAGGCAGACCCCGTACCTTTTGCAAAAGCTATGGATGATAGGATCCACCGGGGCAAGTGTGAAGGGGTAAGTGTAAACACTTAGATATCCCTCCACATGAGTGCTAATGTCCTCATCCAGACTAGGGATGACCATTTCCTTGCCCTCCCAATTGCAGTCCTTTCGAACTGTAGGTAGTGTATCCTCGGTAATGGAGAATATGTACCTCCATACCCCCTCGTCTCGGTCCTCTTGACTGGAGGATTTTTCGACCTTAAAGTCGTTCTCAATGGAGCAGCCTCCGGGATGAAGCTCTTCAGGTACGAAGCATCCGCGACCTGGTTAAAAATTTAAGGGACAGTCGATTGAGGCACAAACTTCGATGTCTTCACCATCGAATTCTGGGAAATATGAAGATTTGAAGTTGAGCATAAAGATTTGAAGGTGATGATGAAAATTTGAAAATAAGGATGACAGTCAGATTTGAAGATTTAAAGGTGGAGTATGAAGATCTGAAGAAGAGAATATGAAAATATGAAGATCTATGGAGAAATGTATGAATATTTGAAGGGATTAAGAATAAGTGAAAAATTCGAGGGTAAATTAAGGAACTCTAGAATCGGAAAGTAAAATAGTGAAAGAAGGAACTGAAGCTTTTATAGAGAAGGGGTAATCAATGCGTGACGTTTTGCATCCGGGGATGGTCAACCGGCGGCTGACACGTGTCCATAGTTAGAACGACACGATTGATGAGATGTTTCACTGACCACCAACTCGGTTGTAGCATACGAAAGAAGGAACTGGGGTTAATTCATCGCTTCGATAAATCTGCTCTCCGAAAAGTGAGGGGACTATTTGTGTATGGGTAAAATCGGGGGAAAAGTTTTCCCCGATTCCCTAATGAGAAAAAAGAGGGAAGCACAGCTTGACGCGATTATAAGCAAGGCTGAAGAACCTCTTGTATCGGAACCCGGGAGGAGTGAACGATGTATCTAGGATCGGGCACGGTAAAGTAATGGACCCAGACCAAGTAAAGTTTCTAGACTAGGGGAAACACGGGGAACAATTATGCACGACAAGTAGGGAGCCGTAATATGCACCATCAACCGGATATTACGGCGCAAATCCTGTCTGATATCAAATGCGGATCGGCGCTTACCAGAAAAGAAGATTTTTACCTTATTTAGACTTGTATTAGGACTGAAATTCCTCCACCATATAAAGGGAAAATTTTCTTTTATTTTAACACATTTTTGACAATCTAATCAAAGCAATAAAAGTTCATTTTTGTCTTCTATCTATTATTAAAATTGTTCCTCAGTTATTCTCTTCTTTATTCGCAACCAGGCATATATCAAGGTCAAAATCGTTCAACCTAAGATCAGGCTTGATAATTACATTATAATTGGTTTGATCTTTCATATTAACATTAACTTAATTATATGTTGTTCTTAGATCATTCGTATTGGATTAAATCACATATCTTTTAAACCTCTTACAAATTTAATAGGGTAAACAAATTATAGTACATATCTTCTCTATATGTCAATTTGTGTAACTTGACTTGTTTATTCGTCCATATCTTCTTTACGTGGACCATTGGCTTTGCCTACACTCTATGCTTAGATTCCAGTGTGTACACATATATTCATGAAATGTACATATTTGATTAGTGAGTATCATTGATTCCTCTCGGGCTACCTCACCGAGTTTAGTTATGATATTTACATGGGATTAGTTGTACTTATACTACATTATGCACTTAATTGTGCAGATCTAGATTCGAGATCCAACTGAGTGTTGAGCACAGTTGTTGTTGATGTTGAGACCCAAGGTAGAGCGGCATCGCGAAAGCAGTCCCTAATGTCTCTTTCTATATTTCATTACTGTTATTTCTTCAAATAGTATTATTGTATTAGCATACTTATATTAATGTATTAGAGATCATGACTCCATTGTGCCAGTTTCTGAGGATTGGTTGTATTGGTTTGGTATTTATCTATACTTATTCGACTTTTAGAATCATTTACTTCTGTATTATTATTATTATCATTCTTCGCTATTGTTTTATGAATGACTTGCCTAGAGAGCTAGATAAGGTCCATCACGACAGATGGTGATTTTGGGTCGTGACATTACTGTTTAACATATTGTTAGACTTCTAGTGTTAATGTTATCACTTATTTTATTTGGTTCTACATTTCTTTTAATATAAACATTAATTTAGTTCTTTTTCAATACAAATATTTACGATTTAGTATTTTTTACCAGACCCATTTGCTTAAATTTTTATTTGGTACTCTAATTTGTAGAAAACGTCATCATGGCATTAATAATTATTATAATAATAGTTTTATTGCCTGCTTTTTCAGGGAAACTATTGAGGCTGAGGAAAACATAATATCCATCGACGAGCCTGAGGTACATGTAAACTTATTATTGTAGGCTGCCCAATATTAATTGACATAAGTTTTGTTTGAAGGTGCTCCAATTTCTTATGTCCGGGTTGAATTAGTTGAATAATAACTTTTTAAATTCTCAAATTCTATTTTCGAAAGAATAATACATAAATAGAGTTGCGATTTTTTGCATATAAACTCTTTCCCTTCTCTTCTAATATCAACTTAGACAGAAGTTGTTGACTTATTGTTGTTTGTTGAGGAAGTGCTACGATAGTTCTAATCTGATCATGATATAAGTTCACATTAGTTAGATATTTAGTTTTGATCAAGGTGAAATGACCCAATCGGTCATTTTGAGCATTGACATTCCGTTAGGTGGTTTGAGATCTTGAGTAGCTTCATCTGATGCAATATGACTTGCGTGTATGGTTGGTTTCGACGTTCGAGGGGTTCAGGATTGATTTGGAAGAGAGTTTTATTTTTTTGGAGGCTTAAAGTTGAAGAGTTGATTTTTCTATAAATGATTGTGGACTCATATTTTGATGACTCCAATAGGATCGTATGGTGATTTTGGATTTAGGCGTATGTCCGCAGAAGCGAACATATGTCGTAGAAGCGGTTTCGCAGATGCGAGGTTTTGTTTCGCAAGCGGAATTTGGGGACATAAGTGATTTCCGCATCTGCGAGGGTTTTTCTGTACTTTCGGCGTTGAAGAAGCGGTTGATGGATCGTAGAAGCAAAGTTTGCTAGGCAAAAGCTTATGTTCGAAGGGTTTGGTCTTTCACATTCTGAGATTTGGAGCTCAGATTTAGGCATTTTAATTGGGGAAAGTATTCTTAACTCATATTTGATTATTATTCATGATTTCACCCTTGATTTTAGCTTTCGATTGGTGAATCTAAGAGAGAAGAATTAGGATATTTTTTACAATACTTTTCTAAAGTGTAAAATAGAGATTTGTACCCTGATTGGGAGTTGGGTGATCGGGATTTATGACTTTTGTCAGGTTCTGGGGTGCAGGCCCGAGATGATCTTTTTGGTTGACTTTGGGTATTTGACTAAAGATTCGATCTTTATCGTTTGAGTTTGATTCCTATGGCATAATTTGATGTTATTGAGTTGTTTCGGCTAGATTCGAACTGTTCCGAGCTTCATTCATGGGAAGGCATTTTTAGAGTATTGATTTGACTTTTTTGATGTAAGTGCTTTGCCTATATTTGGTTGATGGAATTTTCTTACTAATAGATATTGTTTGAAACATGCGAGGGTGATGCATATATGAGGTGACGAACATATACACATGTGCTATAGATGTTCATGCTCGGGGTAGATTCTAGCTTACCATGTGCCTTGTTTGGTTGTGTGTTTTACTTGATTATATGTATTGTTTAATTAATCGACTACGTGAGCAAAATAAACCATGCTAGATAAATGTTGAGGCCATTGGTACCTTATTTTGAACATGAAGAGTAAATCTTGAGACGCATATGTTATGAACACACATTCTTGTTCTTATGTTGTGCCTTGGTTGGGACATGCGCGCTCTGTGACACATATGTGATCCTTTGTATAACTACTTGAATTTTGTTGTTATATATGATTTTGTCGTAGCCATATTTTATGTGTTGAACCCCATTCACATTGTTGTTGATTATGTTTTTGTGCACTTTATAGATGAGTTATGAGGGTATATTTCCTGATAATGATTTGTTATTTTGTGTTGTTGTGATTGTAGAGCATATGGACACGTTGGACAGAGTGATATGGGTGGCGATTGTGATTTTCTCAATGTGGAGAGATACAATTGGATATTGTAATTTTTTCAGGTGGAGTGATACAAGTGGATATTGTAATTTTATCAGGCGGAGCGATACTGAGAGTGGATCGATACGGGTAGCTATTATGATTTTTGCCAGGGCGGAGTAATACCCGTGGATATTGTGATTTGTTGGGAGCAGCGCGATACAATTGGATATTATGATTTGTATCAAGTAGAATAATACATGTGGATATTGTGATTTTTTCAGGACAGAGTGATAAGGGTAGATATTATTATTGTGAAAAAAATGTGGGCATGTTCCATATGTTATCCTTTCTATTTGATGACTTATTTTCAAAACTAAGTGTTGCCTGGATTTTTCAAGTGAATTCCTTATGATTTGTCATGCATTTTACATGCTTTTACATTGAACCTAACACATTAATATATGCATGTGTTGTTAGTTGACAATTGATTGCCAGGATGGAATTACCTATGTTAAGTTGACATTTCATATTTTGCTGAGTTGTTGGTAGCATAACGGATTATGTAGAAAGGAATTTGTCATCATTAATTGTTACATTTGCTTCTTGAAAGGTTCTCTTGAACCTGTTATTTGGTAATTGATACGGAATCGAATCATGTTGGGCACTTATACTTTTGATATTCTTTATTCTATAACTGTCTATCTGAAATATTTTTTGTGTGTTATACATATTATTGAGCTGCACAAGTTCTGAAACTAAGTATCTTTTGACTTAAAAATCCTGTCACTACTTCTCTAAGGATAATCAAGAAACTTATTGAGTACATGTGATCAGTTGTACTCATACTATCTTCTACACCTTGCGTGCAAATTATAAAGCTTGCATTGGAGATGTACCACCGTGCCGGATTCATGCTACCTTTTTGTTCATGGTAGCGTAGGATTTCTTTTATGTTTATGTAACTTTCAAACATATATTGTATTTATTTCTTCCACCATCTTTGTAAATCTAAATAATAGTGGCCCAAGACTTGTACTATCTTTCCTTGGGATAGATGTATCAAATTTCATTGCAATTCTTATTAAATATATTGTTGAGTTTTTTTTCATTTAGTAGGAACTTATACTGTTTGGCTTACCTAGCAGGTTGAGTTAGGTGTTATCACAACTTGGTGGGGTTTTGGGTCGTGGCAAGTTGGTATCAGAGCTTTAGATTCATAAGATCCATGAGCAAGTGCGTAGTAGAGTCTTGGGAATCAATGTGATGATGTCCATACCCATCTTCGAGAGGCATGGCATCTAGGGAACTTCCCTTCTTTCTCTCCTTATCATGCGTCCTTGTTTCAACTTGGAGCTTGTATCTTTGATTTTCTTCCGTTCACTCATATGAGATGTTGCGCACTTGGTATCAACTATACACCAATGATTTGTGATGTCGAGGATGGACTAATATGGCTATTGGTGCTTGATCATCGTCTTAATTTGTTGTTCAAGCTTAGATACGGATGTGTTGGTAGATCTTTCAGTTGTCCATTTGTGGGATAAAGCATATTCTTGTATCTGGTTGATGGGTACAGACTCAGGGGGATTGATTGCATAGTGGTTGTGACTGTAGTAGGGCCATAGAGAGATGTCGGTCAGCAGCTAAGCACGTGGGTTATCCCCTACGAGAAGGTTTGAGATTATATGATTCATACGAGGATTTTATGAAGAGTTGTCCCTTATATTCAGCGGAACGTATGTACTACGATTAGAGATCATACCTTTTAAGGAGACTCGAACGACTGTCACGGGGATGAGTATGCACTTGGCATAATATTTGGGGTGTTTTATGACTAGTGTTACATGAGTCAAGGGAGTTCAGTTAATTAACAGTGTGACATCGAGGCAGCTATGAAGGAAGAGTACTATCGGTTATAGACGGTGTGTTCTACGACTTCAAGCCAAGTCAGGGAATATATTATCGATGATCAGATTACATAGTCATGTTGTTATATTAGTTTTGGACTAAAGCATACATGCAGATTAATTATGACTTAAATAGGATGACTTCGAGAGTGAATCGAGCAAGGAGATTGTGGGGTAGATGATGTATTATACTCTATGGTTACATAGGATTCTTGGAATTATTCTTGTTTGATATACGTTGTGGATGTAGTGTGCAAGGAAGAGCAATTGCTTGGTTACTTCTTTTGAATATGCATGTGAAGATGGAGCACAACTTGTTCGGCGCATATAGGCTATGCATTAGATATTGGAGCGAGGTGAATGACTCTCGAGAGAGTTCTAATAAGTTCAAGATTCATTTGTGGTGTTTAAGGATTTCCAGTTTAGTGTATGGCTAAGATCTGAGGTTTGCATTGGAGGGTGCCGAGATTTGCAGTATTTTATATCATTATTGAATGTATATTACAATATTAGAGAGATGAAGGAAACAACTCCAGATTCGCAGAAGGTCTTTTCAAAGTGAGCTTTTAGATTTGAGTTACATTTGGGTTCGGCAGTTTGTGTGGGTTGGTTGATTGAATAGACCCATTTTTTATGGTCTTGCCTATGTGCTAATAGGTTTCGAAGAGTTCATGATGGTTTTACACATGATTCGAGGTTGATGAATTCTACGAGTAGAGAAGATCTACTACGTGTGATGGTGTTCTCATATATTAGGTTAAGTAGAAGATTTCTAATTGATGGGGTTTTTATCTTATTGTGATTCAGAGTTTATCATGAGATTCCGTATTTTCACATATCGGCATGATAGAGATGGTGCGCAGTGTGGATTAAGGTTGCATGGGCAATGTTGTAGTTTAGTTCTGAAAAAAAGGTCCTGAGTTTTAGTCGGCATGAGAGATTTAGATGTTTAGAGGATGCTAACACTATTTGTGGTCGCTTGAATAGAGTGTGTGTTTTGGAAGACTCATTGTCATGTGACGTGCGAATGCTTGATTAGTACTACAAAGACCGTCGGGTGGTTGATTGCTGATGTTCATGTTTTACTGCATGGTGCAGAAGGCTTATGGAAGTACTTCTTATGGGGTGATTATGTATGAGTAACTTGTTAGTTACTTGAGCGAGAAAGTTGAAGATCGGAAATGGAGATTCTTATATTCTTGAGGCTTAAATGCCAGTTGTTCTCTAGGGTAGACTATTCCTTAATTGCAGACTGTGAATATATGTTAAGAGTTAGTCAGCTGATAGTATGTGTTACAGATAGGTTATTGTGGAATTTTGAAAGTTTATTTACCCACTTTGGTACTGTCGGGAATGGTTTGGGACTCACTGGAAGACCTAATAAGAATGTGAATTCTACACCAAATCAAGTTTTTTTACTCAGCACATCAATTGGTGGGGGTGCCATCAGCTACAACTGTTCTTATCCATTTCCCGGTGTGTCTCTTGTGTTTCTCTTTTATGCTATGATGGGTTGTGGGACTTCTTGACTATTTATACATATGATTTGATTATGTTTGGGCCTTTGTGGCGAGATTTGAGCAGGGTGGTTCTTGGTGTGTTGAATTATTTGTTGCGTTGTGGTTATGGTTCCCTGCCTGTGGTATATTGTGTTGTGTGTTTATTCATGGTTATGGTCATGCACTTTGCGTGTTTGCTACTGATACACATGTGGTTGTTGATTGTGAGCATTATGACTCGATGGGTATTCGATGTGGATCGCTATGCTGGGACCGGGCTACGTGCCATTACGGAGTTATAATTGAACATGATTCTTCATTCTTGTTTCGTGTGCTTTGCCTCTCCCTTGTGAGATGGGTTCACAATGTTGTGCTTTGTGGTGGTAATTGTTGAACTTGTTGGGTGGTTCTCTTATTTATACTTACTTCCATCTTTGATTATACTTGAGTTGATGCTTATTGGGTGCACGGATTGCGTCGTACGTGACTGGGAGGCATTTGGTGCGACTTATCAATCGAATAGCTTGTATTGGATGAGATGAGATCATTGGACCTGGATAAGTGCAACCAGACTTGGATAAGGTACAACTGGATAAAAATGTCATTATTCAACTTAGAGTTTGGCTATGATCCTTGTCAGGTGTAAGGACTCCACGCCTTATTGATTTCAGGGTGTTATGAATTTCTGTATGTTTCTTTCATCATTAGCGGTGTTGTGAACGTTTGGAACAAGGTTTTATTTGATATGTGGTATTTTCGGTACCGGGTTTGATAATGAATGGATATTGTGCTCAGGAGTTATTGTTATGAGTACTTGAGTTATGGGGTACATCGTGTGATTGTATCTTGGAATATGGTTTCGGATGTTGGAGATTGAGTTCTAAGGTTTATGGACTAAGGTAGAAGAAAGAATCTTCAGTTAGGTTATATTAATGGGATTTAACAAATTGAGGTGACGTGGGATCGCCTATGGGTAGGTGTATGGTGATTTTTGTAGTGGTTTGATGGCGTTGGAATGACTCTTGTGCGTTTGAGGATGAATGTATGTTTCAATGGGGGAGAATGTAATGACTCGATTGGTCGTTTTGGGTATTTCCATACCGTTCGGTGGTTTGAGGTCTTATATGATGCCGTATGACCTGCATGTATGATTGGTTTGATGTTCGAGAGTTCGGGATTGATTTTGAAGAGAAATTTTCATTTATTTAAAGGCTTAAAGTTGAAGAGTTGACCAAGGTTTGATTTTTTTGTAAATGGTCTCAGATTTGTGTTTTGATGATTCCAATAGGTTCGTATGGTGATTTGGACTTCTGGTTTGATGTTTTCGCACCTACGAGGTTTGGTCCCCGGGTGTGAGTCCACAGAAGCGGTTGTGAGTACGCATAATCGAGATTCGCCCAGGCTAGGATTTTGCCGCATATGTGAAAAGGTAGCGCATCTGCGAGTCCGTAAAAGTGGAAAGATGACAACATATGCGAGGTTTTGTTCCGTAGAAGCGGAATTTGGGGGCTTAAGTGATTTCCGCATCTGCGAGGTTTTTTTTGCAGACGGGGCATCACAGAAGCGATTGATGGATCGCATAAGAGAAGTTAGATATGCAGAAGCCTATATTCAAAAAGTTTGGACTTCTTATCACATTTAGAGATTTCGAGCTCGGATTTAGGCGGATTTTGAGATGACTTTCACTATTTGGATCGGGGTAAGTGTTCTTGATTGGCATTTGATTATTATTCGTGATTTCATCCTTGATTTTAGCTTTTGATTGGCGAATATATGAGAGAAAAATCGAGGTTTTTCTTGCAAAACTTTTCAAAAATATAAAATGGAGATTTGAACCCTGAATTGGATTTGGTTTTGGATGAAACTTCTTTGTTTGGACTCGTGTTCAAATGGGTGATCGGGATTTATGACTTTTGTCAGGTTCCGGGCTTGAGTTGATTTTTTTGGTTGACTTTGAGTATTTGATTAAAGATTCGACCTTTATCGTTTGAGTTTAATTCCTATGACATTATTTAATGTTATTGAGTTTTTTTGATAGATTCGAGCCTTTCAGAGGTTGATTCGCACGGGAATGCATTTTTAGAGTATTGATTTGGCTTATTTGAGGTAAGTGCCTTCCTATCTTTGGTTGAGGGCATTTTCTTACTACTTGATATTTTTTGCAACATGCGAGGATGATGTATGATTGAGGTGACGAGCATATATATATATGTGCTATGGATGTTCATACTCAGGGCAGATTCTAGTTTACTCTATGCCTTGTTTGGTTGTGTGTTTTACTTGATTCTATGTGTTATTCAATTAATTGACTATGTGAGCACAATAAACCATGCTAGATAAATGTTGAGGATATTGGTACCTTATGTTAAACAAGATGAGAAAATCTTGAGATTCATGCAAAACTTGCCTCAGAGGTAGATGCACGTGTGTTATGAACACACATTCGTGCTTTCTCTTGTGTTCTACCTTGGTTGAGACGTGTGCACTCTATGACACATATGTGATCCTTTATATGACTACTTGGGCTTGGTCTTTATATCTGATTTTTGTCGTAGTCTTGTTTATATGTTGAACCACATCCGCACTTTTGTTGATTATGTCCTTGTGCACTTTATTGATGAGTTATGAGGGTATGCTTCTTGCTGATGATTTGTTATTTGTTGTTGTGATTGTGGCACATGTAAATATATTTGGGGGGGGGAGAGTGATACGGGTGGCTATTATCATTTTTTTTAGGGCAGAGCGATCTAGTTGGATATTGTGATTTTGTCTGGGCGGAATGATACATGTGGATATTGTAATTTTCTTAGGACAGAGCGATATAGGTGGCTATTGTGATTTTTTCAGGGCATAACGATACATGTGGCTATTGTGATTTTGTCTGGGCAGAGTGATACGATTGGATATTGTGATTTGTGTAAGGGCAGCACGATACAATTAGATATTGTGATTTGTGTCAGGCTAGAGTGATACGAGTGGATATTATTAACAAAAATATGTGCACGAAGTACCATATGTTTGTTTTTGTATTTGATGATTCGTTGTCAAAACTGGGTGTTGCCTTGATTTTGAAAGTGAATTCCTTATGATTTGTCGTGCATTTTACATGCTATTATGTTTCACCTAACATGTTAATTTATACCTTTATTGTTATTTAACGATTTGATTGCCAGGATGGAATTACCTGTATTGAGTTGACATATTGTGTTTTGATGAGTTGTTTGTAGCGTAATGGATTAATATAAAAAGGAAGTTGTCATCATGTATTGATACATATGATTCTCGAAAGGTTCTATTGAACATTTTATTTGATAATTGATACGAAATCGGATACATGTTGGTCACCTTTACTGTTGATATTCCTTATTCCATAATTGTCTATCTAGAATATTTTCTTTGTGTTATACATATTATCGTGTTGCACAAGTTATGCAAGTGAGTATCTTTTGACTTAAAAAACCTCGTCACTATTTCTCTGAGGTTAATCAAGATACTTATAGAGTACATGAGGTCGATTGTACTCATACTGCACTTTTTCACCTTGCGTGTAGATTACGGAGATGAGTAGTTGTGAAGATGGAGCTTTGCATTGGAGACATACCAGTATGCTGGATTCATGCTACCTTTTTGTCCATGGTAGCGTAGGATTTCATTTTTGTTTATGTAACTTTCAAATAAATGTTGTATTTATTTCTTTCACCAGTTTTGTAAATATGAATCATAGTGGCTCGTGATTTGTACTACCAGTCCTTGGGATAGTTGTTTTGAATTCCATTGCAATATTTATTAAATATATATTGTTAAATTTTTCTCTGTTTAGTAGGAACTTATACTGTTTGGCTTACCTAGTGGATTAGGTTAGGTGCCATCATTACTTGATTGGATTTTAGATCGTGACACAAGCTTAATTATCAAAGTTATAGTTGTTATTGCAGTCACGTTGAGGAATGTGTTAGTGTTCAAAAACACTTGAGTTTGCTATTGTTGTAATAACATAAAAGAAATATAATATCAGAGAGGATCATGAAAAAATCGAGTTAGTGAGTTTAATAGTTGAAGACAAAAGCTGAAGATGGGTGAGAATTACTTCTAATTTTATCGTGAATGTTCTTTTAATGGATGGAAAAAACACCTGGCCGGATACTATCCAAGGCTAAGTATTGTTTCAACTTATATGAATGGAGTATCATATATTTCATGGTTTTTTCATATGACACTATCTTGACCGCATGATAGTTTTTGTAACATTCTTTTTGCAGTATGGTGCCCACAATTACTTTATACTTGTGCATGATATTGTTGTATACGGTCGAGATCGGGCGTACCCAGTTTCGTAGACATGGGAGCTGCCTCGAAGGTAAGCTCGTAATGGGCCAAGCCCGAGTTCGAAGATGGGATATTTGGCATAGAAATCAAGGTGTTTGTTGGAGATCGAAATCGGGCATGACTAGATTCGAGTTAAGTGTGATAACAAAACGGAGAGATATTAGCAACCGACCGAAGATCTCGACGGAAATCCTGGAACAGATCGAATCAAGTGGTTATTGACGCCAATCGTGGGATTTATTTCCGTTATTAGAATTCTACCTTTTTAGGATTCCTCTGTTATATAAAGAGGGATCCTATTCATTTGTAAAGGGATCATCATCATTCACTGATAAAGAATATATACGCTGCTCTCTATTTCACTTATTATCCATTATGGTTCATTATTTTTTATTACTGTTCTTGTTATCCAACCTCGAGACCATCTTGAATCGAGGTCGAAAGTATTTCTCGAGCACTGGTTTAATTCACTTTATTGTTCAATTTATTCATTTAGTTCATTGTTTACCAATTGGTATTGAATTAGATCATGTATCCTTAAAACCACTATACAAGTTTAATTGTTACTCTAATTTTGGGGTAAACAGTTTGGCGCCCACCGTGAGGCTAATGATAATAGTGATTGTTCAGTACTGATTCTGGTAAAACACACTATTTTACATTTTTCTTTGTCAAGAATTTTTTCTTTCATGTTAAAACATGTCAAACTCACAAAACACATCCACACACGGTGACAATGGCCTCAGACTCCACGGGGAAAACAAAAAAGTGACTGCTCCAGGAATCGAGGTGCCACAGGCTAATCTCGAAAGAGTACCGCCTGTCAACCCGGTCGACATCAGTTCACACGTTGCTATGAATGCGAACTTAAGCGCAGATCTCGAGGGGAGTGTACATAGAGAAGGCCAGTCTAACGGCCAAGGTGCACAGGGCAGAGGAGACGAAGGAGTTAGTCTCTAAGTGATATTCGAGATGCTTCAGGCTCAGCAAACCGCCATTGCAAAATCAACATAGAACTCCAAATAGGGTCGAGCCGGAGATTACTCGCCGTACCGAGCCAGTACTGTAAAGATCGAGTGGTAATACATCAGGGACCGATCCTGATGTAATGAATGCTCGAGGAACTCACCAAGAGAATTGAATTAGGAGAGAAGAAAATTGAAGCTGGTGATAAAAAGGTAGAGACTTACAACTCTCGAGTTGATCAGATACCGGGGGCACCATCAATCTTGAAAGGAATGGATTCGAAGAAGTTTGTACAAAAGCCTTTCCCTCCGAGTGCGGCTCCGAAGCCCATTCCAAAGAAGTTCTATACGCCTGGCATACCCAAATATAACAGGACCACCGACCCCAATGAGCATGTTACCTCTTACACATGCGCCATTGTCACACCTCCTTTTTCCTCCGGTGAGGTTGGATAAGAGAGTTTTTCCAATTCAAGTGACATTATTCGATTTTGGGATTATTTATTAATTTCAGAGTCGCCACCTGGATTTTTACGGTGTTCCGGGACACCATTTTATTCTTTAAATCCCAAACCGAGGAAATTTTGACTCTGTGTTAAATTGTCTGCGAACTAGAAATCCGGATAAGGAATTCTGTTAACCCGGAGAAGGTGTTAGGCACTCCCGAATTCTGTGGTTCTTGCAGGGTTGATTAACTATTAATATTTGGCCTAATTATCTAATTATTTACATATTTTAAACCTATTGTGTTTTTTAGCCTTTTCACTTTTTAAACTGCTTTTAATATTTATGGATTTATCTTGAAATAAGTCACGATGTCGTGCACTTATTTATTTTTTGACACATTATAACTACGCCACATGAAATGCACCCGCAATTACAACATGTTATTTTTATTATAGTTTGAAGTTGAAGACGGGGACATGAGTTGCCGCCCCCGCGTGTAGATTACGTAGTCAAGACTATGGTCGTGACGGCTTTATAATACCCATTTGTGGCGATGTTCGAGTTTTTCTATTTTTTTGAAAGAGCGTTTTAGTTTTAAGATCGATTAGGACGTTTATGGATTTAATCTTAAATAAATCACGATGGCGTGCCTTTTTTTTTAGCACACGGCAAACACGTCACATGAAATTCACCCGTGCTTGTTGTGCACATTTTTTTTAATTGTTTAGAGTTGAGGATCGGGGGCATGAGTTGACACTCCCGAGTGTAGGTTATGGTAATTTTTAGAATGATACTTTATTTTACCCAATTTTCAAACTAAAGGTATCACTCTACCTAGAGGATTGCCTAAAATGATGTTCACTAGCCTAAAAGATAGCATGTTTCAAGCTATGGCCATATTTTAGCCCCTTAAATGTTTAACCCTTTTGGCCAATCCTATTTATGACTAATTGTGAAAGAAAGGAAGATATATAATTCAATTAGAAACATGCTAATAATGACAAATTTTCGAAGAAATCCAAAAAAAAAAAGAAACAGAATCAATGATTTACAAATCCTAAACATCAATCATGCATTTAAGGAACCGAATAAACACATTCAACCACATTTGAAATATTCAACTAAACGATTTTGCTCATTTCATATATACGATCTAATTCATAACTCATACATATTGAGGGGATTCGTGCGTCTACTGCTACAGGTTCGTTTAAAGGAATGTCCTCTGAATTTGATGGAAATGGCAGATCGGTTTTTTTTATATCTTTCAAAATTCCTCAAAAAAATTAGTTTTTAAGGTCAATTATATGAATTTAAGATAACAGATTCTTTATTTGATTTTCAGGAAGTTTAACAACGTACAAGGTGAATAAAAAAATAATCTGCTAAGTCCAATTATCTTGAAGCAACCCGAATTTTGAAATAACTGTTTCTGAAAATCTGATTAAAAAAAACATTTATGAAAGGTTCCATGGGGACTGATTCGAACACTAAGTCTTCTTTTGATTAAACATTTATTCATGTTTTTGAACTAAAAACAGTTTTTTAGAGATTCCAGAAAAAATCGCCTCAAAATTCAGTTTGAACATCATAAACTAAAAAAGCTAAAGAATGAATGTACAGTCCAGTCCCTTAAATTACAAGATTCAAAAGTGCACATATAAATGAATTACAGTTTGTTGAAGCAAAATACAACTTCTAAAAAAGAAATACATTTCTTATGACCATTCAAGGCAACATACTTAAAATGGGAATTCTAATTAGCTGCTCCATATCTGGATTCTTTATATTGTGCATTTGCAGCTTGTTGTTCAATTTTCCTAACTATCTCAACAATAGATATGTTATACACCTTTTAGAGCAAATCTGACCATTATAGGGGTCGGATTTTGGCTCTAATGGTGTCAAATTGCAACAAAGTCCTATTATGCATTGGTTGGACTGAATCTGACCATAGGAGGGGTTAGACTTAAGTCCAAATGATGCTACTTCGTTTACACTTTTATAGTCATACATATTCTGACTAGTATTCAGTCAAATGTTTTGGCCACTATTAGCACTTTGAGAAGTAAATCCGGCCATTGTTCAGATTTGGATTCCTTTCCTTAAGGCTCTTCCTAGTTAAACTTATATCCTTTGAAAGGAAAATTTCAGCAAGCTAGATTACTGCTTATGCACTGCATAGGGTGAATTTGACTATCAACAAGTCAAACTCATCTACCCTAGTGCTAATACTAACATAACTCTAAACTATATAGAAACTTTGATTATTTAGGCATTTTTAGAGGATGAATCTGACCATTCAAGGGTTCAGATTCCTCACTCTAATGCCCTTCTTAACGACATACTTTATACCCTTTCGAAGGGTAAACTTCAGCCAACCATAATAATGTTTATGGACTACTAAGGGGTGAATTTGATTATTAAGAAGTCAGATTCATCTACCCTAATGCCAACATCCTAAACCATCTAGAGACTTGCTTGTTGAATATCTTTATTAACCAAAGAGGCTCAATTGAAAGCATATTTCTGCACTCTTATAGGAAGAATTTGACCATATAGAGAAGGTCAGATTCAACATCCTAGTGCAACTTATTTCCTAATATAGAACTATGAGTATTAAACATTTTTTGCGTACATATAATTTGAAGCAAACAACATATACCAGCAAGATCCATACTAGCATCAAGACAATATTTGTCACACTCACAGACTCATTATCATGCTAATAAACATTTACACAATCACATTTACAAAAAAAATAAATAGAAGAAGCAACTTCATTTATCAAGAATAACCAGTTCATATAGTGAGTAGAAGATGAAGATTCCAATCCAAGAGTTTCATTAAGAATGGATGAGCTGATACATACCTTTTAAATAGAAAAACAGCAAAAGGGCTTGACCAAATAAAGGTCAAGTATGAACAATAATCAACGAAAAGGAGGAGGATTCAGCAGCAACAAACAACAACCAAAAACTAACCCCAACTCCACAACCCAAACCAGAGGAATTTCAGGAAAATCAGAAGCAAATCAGAGAAAACCACCAACTGAGAAGATCCACAGAAAACCTTCAAGAGTTCTTGAGAAAACAGATTTCTTTCTACTGATTTGTTTTGGACATTTTGAATAAAGAACTATTCTCATTTTTTTTCTTTTCCAGTGTTTAGTATTTAAAAAGGCAGTTTTAGAGTGTAGAGTGAATTTTCATAGTGTCCAAAAAAGTGTAACCCGCCCATCTCTAGAAATAGGGTCTATTTATAGGATATTTGGGAATGGAATATTCTTTTGAATATTCCCTATCCAAAGCTGAAAAACAGCACTCAATAGTACATAGGGCAACTGTCAACCCTATCTTTGGGACAACTGCCCCTATTCTAGAACTTTCTTACTCATTAAAGACTTCTTTACCCTTGCAAATCTGATTTCCTAAACTGAGTTACCTAATGTAACCCTTGGAGTCCCTGAATTTACCATTGG